>CAEGAF010051749.1:0-19103 GCA_903067075.1 Micropoecilia bifurca
AAAAAATTATATATATATGTATATATATATATATATAAGCTGGGTAGCTCTTGAATTGCTACAAAATAAAGCTGTATTTCCTTCAGCCCACTGGCTGCAATGTGGATACCTTTAGATGCCATGAGACCTAAATCCTGAACATCATGGCATGGAGTGCATCCCAGTTTTCCATGTCTGGATATATAACCATTCATTTTAGCTTTAAAACTGGTTATATTGATCCTGTGTCCAGACAGAGGGATAATCAGTAGCCCAGCATCATGACCTGTTTGTTCTGAAGATCCTGCAGCTTCCACTTCTCTTCCTAACATGGCGCCTCCTCACCCTGACTCTCATACTGATAGGAGGAACCACAGAGCTCTGTTAAGTTAAAGCTCATCTTCTGAAGTTGGGATATTTTTCCTCCAACAGGTTCCAGAGGAATCACCTCAAACCAGATGTTGAACTGGATTTTATTTCAATGTCATTTGTGAATGTTAGAGCCTCATTTTCAATAGTGTAGATAAAGGTTGAAAAAGGTTATTATTTTGGAGAAAGTCTCATCAACATCAATATTTCCACTAAATAAGAGGCAAAAAAACAAACTTGTTTGATAAAGGAAAAGCCTCTCAGACTCTGAGCCCAACAGCACCAAACGATATTTTTATATTAGACAATTAATTTAATTTCACATAATTATTGCGGTATAAGCCATTTGTTTGTTAAATACCTAATGAAACATATTTATCATGTTTGATGTTTTTTGTAAATGACTTAGTCACAAAGAACGAGATTATTACGCCAAGTTTGTCATTTATTGAACGTTCAGAAATTACAGCGGCTGTAACGGCTGTAACAAACCACATCAAAGGTAAACAAAGGTAAAACAACCCGAAAAGGTGATCAACTCTAAACCAGTCGCACCTTTTTACTCTTCGCCTCTCTCTCTGTTATTTAAGCACACCCGTTGCCATGGCAACCTCCTGTGCTCCACAAGCTGACCAGAGATTACATTAAAAATATTATTCTGTCCTTTACGATATTAGGTTTGATATAATCTGTTACATTAAAACACAGTTAGTATTTCACAGTATGAATGAGAACTTTGTAAATGTAAAAGGTGAGTTGGATTAATGCACAGTAAATTTATTCTGGCATTTCTCTGTGTTTTGAATCTTTCATTTAAGCCACAGAAACAGCAGATTTGAATTGTCAAACAAGTTAAACTTTTATTTAACTTTAGCTTCTAAGTATGAAGAATAACAAAGCAGAGCTGTGACGGACGGCAAAGCGTACTTAGGGTAAACTGCTTCCTGCAAAAGAGCATTGACGTCAAACGGAGAAAATATCTGTCAGCGTGTCTCTTAAATGTCCACTGTTGAAGGGGTTTGTGTTGATTTTGTGTTTTTCACGTTCACTGCTGCCCTGGCGGAGGTTGACGTGACGCATTAGGCTTCAGCAGCAGAAAGTGAGAAGGATGCGTCCAGCAGGATGGAGCTACGTGTCCATCACATTGATACTGTGTTTCATTTTTAGATGTTGTGAACACTAACGGGTCAAGTGTTCAATCGGTTTTGCACCAGTGAATGTGCTTTCTATTAGAGTTGTGAATTTGTGTGCACTGCTCTCTGGATCAGGCATTTAAAGGCTTACATAACTGTCTAGAGATAAACTCAGCATTCCTCAACCCATGCTTTTGCTCCACACCCCTGACAATTACACAGTCCACATCAACAGTATCGCGCACATTCGCACGCAGGCGCAAACACACACCAGGCGCGGCTCAGAGAATTTCAGTACATCAAGTCAAACCATTATTTCTCAATCTGTAATTCTGCCTCTTCTCTCGTCTTGTCTGTACTCTTGGAGAGTCTTACCTTATCCCAGTCAGTGCTCCTGTTTGTATTGAAACAAACATAATGTGGCCATCTTCTGCTCCCAGGGTCCGGAGCACCGCCTGCATTTCAGCCTTGGTACGGATCCGGTGTTGGGAGTCTCCGGCTCGGAACTGGAGGCAGGCGTGGAGTACACCTTCAAACTAACCATCAGCAAAGACGGCATGGCACCAGAGTCCACTACTCAGACTGTGAGTCTCTGCAAAACGTCCTCCTTTCAGAGACTCATAAGTTTTATTTTTATGCTGTGATGAGTGATTAATATGTACGGAGGACCGATCCTGCCATATAAAACAATACCTGAGCAAGAAATGTAAAAAAAGAAAGATGAAAATAATTATGTTTAGTGAAATCTGTTTCGTTAAAATAATATCCAAAAGAAGCATAAAATACGAGAAAATTTATCGATGTTTAAGAGATAAAAGAAGAGTAAATCATTTTAAAATTATATGTTTAAGGGTGAAAAATCTGTTTTAAATGTGTTTGGGTGGCAATTAATATGGAAGAAAAAAAGGTGTGTGATAAATAAACAAAAAAACTATACCATTCAAGCAAAAAGTGACTGGAAACTGTTGGACTAAATAAAAAATAAGCATAGAAGCACAAAAATAAATTAGGAAATTTAAAAATTTAAATACAAACATACATTTAAACCTAATTAATTGATCAATTGCCATATAAATCTTTTCATTGTTTTGTTGCGTTTAATGACGCTAATTTATTTCTGAGTCATCCATTCCTAATTATGGTACGAGTGGTCCTCCATTAAATATTAATCTTTTTCCACGTAAAAGTAGAAAATCTGTGTTTTGATAAACCAAATCTTCTGACTGCGATTGCTCTGGATTTGATTTGCAACAGGTACTTGTGCAGAGCGGCGACATTCCTATGGTATATCTGGAGTGTGTGTCCTGTAAGGCCCAGTCCATTTATGAGGTCAGCCAGAACTCGTTTGTTTTCCTTAAAGGAACCTGCACCAACTGCCAGGGCTCTCAACGAGGGGTAAACACACACGCACGCATGCACACGCACACACACGCACGCACGCACACACACACAGACACACGTCAATTGAAGGCACAGTGTTTCCATGTCCTGTCAGAGTGAAGTCAGCGTTTCCAGGTCCTTCTCTTCGTTCTTACGTCTTCTCTTTGGATTTTTGTGCAGATGTTTGTTTGTGTGTGAGAGGTAAATGAGGTCATTGTAATCCTGAGTGGAGCCAGAAAGGATGTGTTATGTCCAAACTAACACAAGGAAACCATTGGTTGAGTTGCTGGAGGTCAGGCGGTCCAAACCAGCTTGCTGCTGTCAGCTGCATGGGTCAATTCTTAAACGCAGCTTTGGTTTCTGTTCTGCAGAGAAAAAAACAAAAACAAACTGCATTTGTTGTTGTTGGCATAAGTCTGAATGAGCCTGGATGTAAAACTGATCTGTTTTCTCACGAGCTCTGTGTCTCTCTGGGTTCCTACAAAGTATTGAAAAGTAATAGAACATGATTGACGTATTTTCCACCATCGAGTTATGATGGAAGCATAAAATATTAGATTGTATTTACAGCCCATATGTGCTCTTAAATAGTGCATCCATCATCTGATGTTTCCAAATCCAGGTGTTTATTCAGCCAACTCTTCAATAACGCGAAACATTTGCAACTTTCTACTCACTGTTCAACAATTTAAAGAGAAAAAAGTTGTAACTTTTACCCATTTTTAATTAATAATAATTATAGTCTTTATTGTCCACAGATGTGGAAACTTGCCTCTGGGTTCACATGGTGGTTAAAAACAAAAAAACACCCACAACACATAATGGGAACAAAACCACAATAACGTCACAGAGATTGCTGGGATAAATGAATTCTCGTAAATGTTCTTGGTTTCTCTTATAGAGGGAAGCTTAACAAATTCCTTAAACTGTGGATGACTTAAGTCAGTTCAATTCAATTTTATTCATTCAGATCAAATTTACAGCAAATGTCATCTCAAGCCACTTTATAAAAAAATATTTTTAATTCATTCACTCTTACATTCCAGTTATCAAACAGTTAATTTTTCAAAGTTGTTTGAAAAGTTTCTAATTTCTTGGACCTTTTTTCCCTTTTGTGCAAATCTCCCATTATCCTTTGCTTAGAGAGAAGGGTGACGATGTGTTTATTGCTTAAATATTGTTAAACTATTCCATAAATTTTAATTTTGAGGAGTTGGCCAACATTTCTTTGTGCCGCTAATGTTTGTTCAGCGCTGGAGCGCCATGACGCTGCACAACGAGACTCTGGTCCTGGACTCGTCCTCCACCACCACTGGGAGCGACGGCATGAACCTGGTGCTGCGGCAGGGAGTGCTGAGGGACAAAGACTCCTACATCTTCACGCTGCATGTGACTGACAGCAGTCTGGACGGTGAGGGAGCTGCGTCCATCATACTGCACCACAACATGCCCCCAGAAGGCGGGGAGTGTCACCTGACAGGAGCAGGGGAGGCGGGAGTGCTCTACGGGGACGGAGAAGGCTGGAGGATTCGGACGTTGCTGGACCGGGTGCATTTCAACTGCTCAGGTAGGATTGACACAGACATCTAACTGGTTTTTCACCACTTAGTGTTGTATAACCCAGTAAATATGCTGTCATTCTCTGTGTGCGCAGGGTACAGTGATCTGGGCGTCTCAGAAACCCCGTTCCTGTACAGCCTGCTGGTGACGCGCTGCAGAGAGGATTACTGCGAGGATTTCTGCATTTACAAAGGCAGCAACCCGGAGCACTCAGCCTTCCTGCCCCCAGGCTTCCGCTCAGCTCGACACCGTGTGTCCGTGTCCATCACAGTGGAGGACCACCAGGGTGCTGCCAACCTCGCACTTAACAAGTAACTGCTACTTACGTTACGGTTTTTAGACCTTCCTGGTTTTAGTGAGAACACAAGCAGCAGCATTCAGGATCAGCTGCAGCTGTTTGATTGATTTTTTTTTAAGCAGACATGAAAACAGTGGGACTAAAGATAAACGTCCTAGAAGTCCTAGAAATGCTCTTCAGGTGATAGAAGACTGACTTTGCAGCTGTCTTTATGTCTCAGAGTACATCCTTCGCCCCAGATTTCAGATCTGATCTCCAGTTTCAAGCTGTAATAATTGAAGCTGCACACTGACTCTAGATTGGTCCAAAGATAATAACTTCATTTTTTTTCTGTTCAGGTTCAATCAAGCCAAATCAACTTTTGATAGATATTTATTAGAGTCACGTAACTATGAGTACAACATAGAAACTTCATTAGTTCTCAAATGGAAACAAAACGTCTGCGGCAGAACTAAAGACTCCTTTGTAGCCTGAAGCCTACACTCATCAGCGTCGGTTTGTTCTGTGTTTTCATCCAGGACCATTGAGGTTGTGCTGCCAGATCTTCCTCCTGAGTACAGCAGCCTTCCTCACTGGTTGTCTGAGATCACCGACAGCAAGCTGAAGAGGCTGCTAGAGCAGGGAGACTCTCAAAGGGTCCGAGAGTTATCGCTGGCTCTCATTACGGTGCTGAACGAGGTAAGGAACGCCCGTCCACCCAGAACTCCTCGACACGCCGGTATGCCCGACCACAACGTGCGCTTTGCTTTTCATTAGTACGAACAGACCAGGGAGTCTTCACGCGTGTCCCGAGACGAGCGCGACTACAGAGTCCGAGTCCGCAGCAACATCACCAGAGCGCTTACTGCTCTCGACCTGAACACCGTCAGCGACATCCAGCAGACGTCTGCTGCCTTGGCGCAATGCACGGTGGGCTGAGTGAGATTAGACGGGCATGGGAGGTACAAAAAGAGCAAGAATGACTAGAGGAGGAAAAAATTGTGGCTTCCCGTTTGCTTTTTTTTTTTTTAGGCTGTAAGTCGAGAGTTTATCTGCGAGGAGTGTCAGAACAGCACGCTGAACAAGCTGGAGTCAATGCTGGAGATTCTGCAGACGGACACAAAGCAAGGCACGGTGCCCCCGACAGAGATAGCCGATAACATCCTAAACATCATGGGTGAGTGAGAGGTTACGTCTAAAGAGATTTTGTTTTTCAGGAATCATTTCAACAAAATAATAATATTGCAGTAAAAGTCTGAAGAGATCGTTACGAAGAATCCAAATGAATCGCGTGGAAGAAGCTGCCCTGGTCAGCCGGGATTGCTTGACCTATCTAACTTCTTTTCTCATCAGGTGATCTGATCCATCAGGTCAGCCAGTCGGCCTCCCATTTTAACTTTCAGCCCGGCTATATGGACGCTCCTTCTCCCTCCTCCACCTCGTCCTCTTCATCGTCGTCTGTTGATGATAACACCCTGATGGACGCCCCGGCCTCCTCCCTGGAGCCTCATCCTCTGCGCGTGGCGGCGAAGGCCTACAGTCTGTCCTCCGTCCTCATGCTGATCCTCATGCATGCCCGGGTGCTCAACGAGGAGCCGCTCGTCCTCAGAGGGGCCGAGATAGCCGCCACAGGAAAACTGGCCGACCCCCAGAGTCTCCTCTGCTACCATGGCAACAGCAGTCCAGGTTTGCTTGTGTTTTTAGTCTGTTAGAAACGTGTGATTGGGCTGAATTAATATTTAAAAAAATAAATATTAGAAGGCTATTCATAAAAATAAAATTAATGTGTGTAGTTTGGTATATGATTATGTCAATTTTTTTATATAATTGTAATTATTTATCACTTGACTTAATTCTGTATGAAAACCATCAGCACAAAATTACAAAGTAGAATTTAATCGTATTCTATCAGTAAGGTCAACAATATTGAATCCACTCGTCCACTCAGTTTATTTAAATTGTGCCAACTTCACAACAAATTTCACCTCAAGACAGAGATCTCAATTATACCAAGGATTAAAGCACTGGTGCAGAGAAACACATAATACAATAGTTGCAGTAAAGCGCAAAGTCAGTTTACTGTGTTAATACCTAAATGCAAAATGTTTACAGTTTGGGCTTAATTACTGCTCTGACTGTGTTGTTCTTTCAGCAAACGGCTTAACAATTAATCCATTGCTAAATTAGTTGACAATTATTTAAATAATCGATTTATCACGATTAAACCAATTAATTTTTTCAGCCCTACTCTCTACCTTATAGACACGATTGTTGAATTTTTAAAAGCAAGCAGTAAGAAATCCTGGTTCTTGTTTGAGACGAGCCATGTAGGCAGAGGTGACAAACGTGTGGATGAGTGTCCTCCGGTCTGATCACACCAAAAACGAAAGTTTTCTGCTCATATTTACATCCGGTTCTAGAGATGCTCTACATCAGGGGCCACCAACTCCAGTCCTCAAGGGCTACCATCCTGCAACCTTCAGATTCACCTCTGCTCCAAAATGTCTGAATTCCCTCACCAGCATTAATTCCTCTCTGCAATAGGCTGGAAACGAGCACTTTATTTGATCCAGGTGTGTTTGAGCAGAGACGCATCTAAAATTTGCAGGATGGTGGCCCTCGGGGACTGGAGTTGTCCTCATTGTGGGGACATCCTCATTGTGTCCAGACATTCCCAATGATCCTTTCCTGTTCTTCCAGAATGTGAGCGGTTCTCCATCCCTCGAGCTTTCAACCAAAGTCTTGGCAGAGCTGCGGTAGGAAACAGCATCTTGCAGCTACTTTTTCAGGTAATATCACCAAATGATGAAAACTACTGAGTTATGTTCAGGATGAACGGTGTCTTTAGGGCAAGACGTCATAATCATGTTGACAGAGTGTTTGACTTCTTTTGAAGTTTCACATTGCCTCCGCTCTTCTCCTCCATCTCCCGTTTCCCCCCAGGTGGAGTCCAACCCCTTCCCTTTCAACTACATCTCCAATTATGCCGTCTCCACCGAGGTGGCGTCCATGGAGTTTCGCACCGAAAACGGCACCCACATCCCCATCTCTGGGCTCGACGACAGCATGGCCATCACGGTCGCCATTAGCAACAGCAGCAGCAGTGGGGAAGCGGGCACCGAGAGTCCTGGGGTTGCTCGAGTCCCCTCGACCGCAGCGGTAAACATCAGCCGCTGCGACTCGGTGGTGGTCAGGGTCAGCGCGGGAAACGGCAACAGACAGGCGGGTTTGTTTGTCCAGCTCAACTTCACCTCTATTGAAGGTGAGCAATGACTTACCGTGCAGAAACAAAGCAACATAGTGAAGCTTTTATAAGCTAAATTCACCTTTGTATTGAAATGAAGGAGCACCTTTGGTGAGACTATAAAAGCAGAAATAATTTTTTTGTTGTTTTTCATTGTTTGTTTTTTTCTGTTACTATGTGCCCAAACTGCTGTTTTCCTTTATTAATAAATAAATAGTAATTATATGTTTCTCTACATTTTGTGCTTTCATTTAAGTTTCATAGTAAATGGGATCTCAAACATCCAGAACTTACTAAAAAACAATTTCTAGTAAACTTGACTGAAGCCAGTTTTTCCAGGAAAAGAGATAACTTTTTCTGTTTCATAAAAATATAGCCCATTTTGTTTATTGTTGAGGAAGCAAAACTAACGTATTTTACTAAATACTTTGTGTATTTTTGACTTTAGAAAATATGCACACAAGAATCTTATTCTCAGCAACTATTGGCCCATTAGACCTTACTCAGCTGTTTTCCGTGTAATAAAACAACTGGGACTGAGTATCCAAAAGCATTTTATTAAAATAGTGTTTGGCCCATTGTGACTTGAGGCATTGTTTTTACAGTCTTGAATTTTATGTGCCTTTTAGACATGAGTGTTTTTACCGTTTTATGTCTTGACTTCTATTCCTTGATTTGTCTTGTTTTTGTAAGGCACTTTAGGTAAACACGTTATTTTAAATGTAACAAATTAGATTAATTTGGATATCGCTAATATCCAAATGTTTGCTTTTAATTAGATTTTCTTCTTATTTCTGTCAGTATTTTTGATTGGATGGTTACATTTGTTGTCCCTTCTCAGACACAAACAAGATCGAGGAAGATGAAGAAGTGGAGGAGGAGCCGTTCCTGACCGCCTTCCTCCATTCCCACGAGAAACCCAACGAGTTCAACTGCACGGACAGGAAGCGCATCACTCTGAGTATGACCAGAGGACACGACCACAGGAAGTACACCTTCTTCCTGTCACCAGAGTAAGAGTCTCTGAACCTAATCCTCATCTGAATTAGGTTATGTTTCTGATCTCTTCCACAAAAAAGAGAAACTTTGATGTTGGTTCTTTTAATGAAGCCAGAATTTTCTCTGATAGAAAAGGCATCAATTAAAAGGAAACATATTGCTGCCATATTTTGGCGTGGCATTTGAAATATGGTATCCTATGTTTGACAGCTTGCAACAGACAAGCATATGTGCATTTATTGATCACTTCTTGATTCTTGGCACAGATTTTTGATCTTTTCTGATAAATTTTTATTTGTTTTGACCAGATCCTACGACACCACTCAGGATTACTTCATCAACGTCAGCACGCCGTGCGGCCCTGATTCTCAGCCCGCCCATGTTCGCCTGGAGGTCGGGGTGTTTGCCGCTCTGTGTCAGTACTTCAACGAGGCCGAGAAGCAGTGGAGGACAGACGGGATGGTGCCGCTGGCAGAGACTAACTTCAGCAGAACCGTCTGCCGCACCAGACACCTCACATCGTTTGCCGCGGGCCTGTTTGTGCCGACCAATGCCGTTACCTTTCAAATGCCAGTCAGTACCACCAAATAAAAAAAAACGCTTTTTAGAAGCATGTTAAAGACGCAACCCAAATGTACGCCTTGTATGTTTTAGGAGCGTTCAGGTCCACCAAGCCTGATTGTGCTGCTGGTGTGCATACTGGGCTTGCTCAGCTACGTTGTGGCAGCAGCCATCTTGCACAAGTTGGACCAGCTGGATCTTCGCCGAGCGGGTGTGGTTCCACTCTGCGGCCAGAACGGGAGCTTCAAATACGAGATCCAGGTCAAAACCGGCTGGAGCAGAGGGGCAGGTGAGGCAGAAAATCATTCCTGCTAAAACAGCTCAGCATTCATAAATAAAACTTTATCCATAGATATCAGTGCTGGTCAGATTGACATGACGATGGCTCAGCTCCCTAGCGGAAGTAGAGCTGTCCTCTGACAAGCCAGATGTTATTATGGCAGACTAACGGACCTCAATGTGTTACCCAAGACATTTTTGTCTTATATGCCAACACTGAGGCAAAGACGGCAGGCAAGAAAATTCTCTAACTAGTCCTATGTCAGGTCTATAAAGTTATTAGCGGGAAATTACAGAGAAATCAACAATAAAGCCCAAGAGGGAAAATGAGGGACACAAAGTCTGGTTGGATGTGAGTGTGAATGCTGTGGGACGCACTTTGCACGTATAAAATGGGTGAGTAATGACTTAAATAATACGTTCTGGGAAACAGCTGCCGGGAATGCGTCACTAGGGCCTGCTATGGCGATACATAGGAGAGCATTGAAATGATTATACACTAATTTTAGCACACTGAATGGAATAAGTCCAACAGGGTTGTAATTCTCCACATACCATTGAGTACAGGTTGGCTAAGATTTTTAGCATCAGAACCCCTGATTTGGGTCCAACCAACAGGCCCAGTTGGCAGGACCCGTTTGAATTTCTTCAAAAATGTTCTAGTAGTACTTGTTATTCATTTGGTTTTAAGAGATGAGGGGTTTTATTCTGGTAACGAAGTGCCACAAACTATTAATCAGATTTTTACTTTTGTGTTGAATGTCTGTTTTATAATATATGTACTACCAATAACAAAAAAAACATTTTCACTTTTCTGCAAAATTCACCCATTGCACAATTCGTAGATGGTAAAAAATAAGTAGTATTTCAAAAGAGCAAAGGAAATGTTGTGTTTTTTGAACAATAACAGTATTTATTGTTAATCTGTTGCTTAGAGATGGGTGTGTTTACTGGTAACCAAGGGTGTGTTTACACTGAAAAGGGACCCAATTCCGATTTTTTTTTTATGTAAAGCGACTTGTATCCAATCTTTTCATGGCAGTATGAACAGCACAGGTCAGATTTTTTTTTTGAATGTGTCCCATATCCAATACATATCCAATTCAAATGTGACCTAACGTCCAGGTCGCATTCATCCGAACTGAGCGTCACTGATTCTCAACAAATTTCACTATTCTGCATCCTGATACGCGCAAGTGGGAAGAAAAACAACAACCATGACGATTATTAAGTTGTTAATATGCTGCTCCAGCCGAATAACAACTTCAAATGTGTAAGCTAAGCTCCACCGTTAGCTTCCACGTTTACTTCCACAAACACTGAGCACTACTTCTTTTATGGCAGTTGGCAGAACCATAGACATTAATACATATTTATGTCTATGGGCAGAACACTGAGAACGCTGATGCTATTGCGCCCTCTACTGTGCATGTGGGACACTTTCAGGTCGTTTGCCCGTTCACACTGCAGAATGCATAGAGGTTGCATTTATTGGCAGTGTGAACGGCCCTGGCAAAAAAATCGGAATTGCCAAAAAATCGGGATTGAGTCACTTCAGGCTGCAATGTGAAGTGCCACGAAGTAACCAACTGATTTTTACTGTTGCAAAATTTACCAACTGTAAATTTCTTGTGTGTAAGCAGATAAACAGTATTTCAAAAGAGCTTATGTTTTATAAACAGTAATAGTACTTGTTATTCATTTGGTGTTAAGGGATGAGTGTTTTTCCTGTTGACAAACTACCACAAAGTATAAATCATATTTTTACTTTTGTGTTGAATGACTGTTTTATAATATGTTTACCACCAATGACAAAAAAATTACTTTTCTGGAAAATTCACCAACTGCACAATTCTTAAGTAGCATAAGACAAGTTGCTAAAGAGCAAAGTAAATCTTATGGTTTTTTTGAACAATAACAATACTTGTTGTTAATCTGTTGCTAAGAGATGAGAACGTTTTCTGGTAACCAAGTGCCACGAAGTAAACATCTGATTTTTACTTTTGCAAAATTTACCATCTGTAAACTTCTTGTGTCTAGGATCAGCAGTATTTCAAAAGAGCTTATGTTTTATAAACAATAATTAATTTGGTGTTAAGAGATAAGTGTGGGGGCGGGAGGGTTTCTGGTAACGAACTGCCACGAAGTATAAATAAGATTTTTACCTTTGTGTTGAATGACTGTTTTATATTATCAATGACAAAAAAAATTCACTTTTCCGCAAAATTTACCAACTGCACAATTCATAAGTAGTATTTCAAAAGAGCATAGAAAATCTTATGTTATATTTTGAAAAATAATAATATTTGTTGTTAATCTGTTACCAAGAGATTGAGCACATCTTCTAGTATAAAAGTGCCACGAAGTAAACATCTGATTATTCACTGATTAAGGAAAAATCCACAAAAAAATTTAAATTGTGCACACAAGTCTTACTTTAAAAAATTAGTAAACCTCTGACCAGCGCTGGCTGTGACTCTACAAATTGCACTATTTTAGTAACGTCCCCTTTTCTGTCCGTACAGGTACGACGGCTCACGTAGGAATCAGCCTGTACGGGCGTGAGTGCCGCAGCGGACACCGTCATCTAGACAGCAAAGGAGCGTTCACACGCAATGCTCTCGATATCTTTCATATCGCCACGGACTCCAGCCTGGGCAGCGTGTGGAAGATCCGCATTTGGCACGACAACAAAGGTGAAGAAGAAGAAGAAGGCTTCTGTTAAATGTCACTCCATCATTAAAACCCTTTTTTTATGAATCTGTTGTAAACGTTACTCACTGCTGCCCCCGCAGGCCTGTCTCCGGCGTGGAGGCCGCAGTACGTGTTGGTCAAAGACCTGCAGAATGAAAGCAGCTACTACTTCCTGGTTGAGGAGTGGCTGTCAGTCGACAATGAGAGAACCGGCGGGCGAGTCGAGATCGAGGTGGAGGCCACGGGTGAGTACCGGACATCTAAAAATGCTGCTAGGCGTCATCGGTGGGCTCACGTCAGCATTTGTTCCTGTTCTCCCAGAGGAAGCTGCGCTTCGTCGCCTGCCTCGACTCCTGAGGTCCGAGCTGCAGAGGGCGCTGTGCGAGAGTCACCTTTGGCTGTCTCTGTGGGAGAGGCCCCCACGCAGCCCCTTCACCCGCCTGCAGAGAGCCACATGCTGTGCTGTGCTGCTGCAGCTCATCCTGCTGGCAAACACTCTGTGGTACAGTATCGTAGTGGACAAAAGGTACAGGTGTGTGAGATTTCCATCCTGTTAAAATCATGCAGCAAACGTCTTCACCTTTTATGCTACAGCCATAAACTTCAGTTCATTTTACTGGGATGCTGTGAAATATATCAGTAGACAAAATAATTAAGTGGAAAAAAACAAACCAAAATCTGAAAACTCTATTATACTGACACCCCTAAATGAAATCCAGTGCAATTAGTTAATTAATTAGTTAGGCCAGATGTTGCATGTTTCAGAAAAGTAACATTCAAAACTCAGGAGGCCTTACTGCAAATGTGCGGCGAAACTTTCCAGACTTTTATTTGTATAAAACCATATATTGTTTTATATGATTTCTGTAAAATAAAAAAAGTTTGAGGCTGTAAATATGAAAAGTTGAAGGGGCCTATGTGGAAATGCGTTTACACCCGTTGATTTCATCTCGTCCCGCAGCAAGAGGGCCGTCTCCCAGCATTCCTCGCTGAGCGGAGAGACGCTGGCAGCCGGTGTGGTGGCCTGTCTGACCGTCTACCCCCTCTACCTGCTGGTCTTCACCGTGTTCAGAATGAGCCGCAGCAAGGTGCCATACCGCTAACCCCTTTCCTGTTCCCTGCTTCGACACAGTAAGCTCAGAGTTGACATGTTTGCATGTGTCTCCAGTCTGTGACCGTGGAGCAGGTGTCGTCACAAGTGGATCAGGAGTCAGTTGAGATCGACGATCTCCTGGAAGACTCTATGGGAGGAAGTTCTTTCCTCTTTTTCAACGGAGAGGTGAAGTTTACTCCGAAGCTCAGAAGTTTATCGAATAAAGAACTGTTTTATCAGTGCGTTAGTCTGTCTGTACGTCTCTGTTCCTCAGACCAACTCGGAGGAAACAAACGTGGATCTGCCGTCTCCGTCTATCAAGAGGTGAACTAATCTTCGCTGCCTGTTTTCAGACTGTGTAGCTCGGAGAGATGTCACGAAAAAGAAAACTTTAAAGAAAATGAAAGGAAAGAAAGAAGACTGCTTTCTTAGAAAAAATTGACTGTACCAGTGAAAATATTTTTATGTTGACATCCATTTAATATGAGATGAAAACCTTTTCTTACAGTCTCCACACAACTTTCTCAAGGCTGTTTGATCAACACTTTCCATTGAAGAGATGCTCTGTGTTTCAGAGAAACTCAGGCCTAGTCCCTCACATATCCGAATAGTTCTGGAAACTAATAAACTCTTATGCATTTTGGCCTTTGATCCACACAAAAACTGTTTAATGTCACTATTAATAAAAACTCAGACCAATGGGGAAATTTGAGAAAGCTTTGTGTTTGTGTATATTGATGGGAAAACAGAGATTTGGAGTCATCCACATTACGAGCGTTTTGACGACTCCATCCTTTGTGTTCGGCGTTGGTATCCCATCCCGGGGTTTTGCCGCGAAAAGGAAGGGCGGGTTGTGTTGTTTTTAAAATACATTCTCAGAAACACTCCTTCCTGTCCTTTTGTTCAACTGTCACTGACCAAAGCAAGAGAAAGAAACCCGCAACTTTTTTTATTATTATTGTTGAAGAAACAAATAATGTGACAAATAATGTGCAAATATATGGGTTTGGCATGTTTAAACATTTGTGCGGCTTCATGTTTATGAAGGCATTTCTGAAACTGATCACTTGTGTGCAATATTTTCTAAATGATGTGGTGGTGATATTCATGGTTTCATGTGGGCGAAGCCTCGGTGTTGCTCTCTAATCGTCTTCTACTGCTCTTCTTAGTGAGGACACCTGGGACATGCCAGAGGAGGACATAGATGACCGGGACTGGCCGGAGCTGATGAGTGAAGAATCGGTGATGGGAGGGGCTGGACACGGGGCGGGGATGCCCAGGCTGAAGAGGGTGAAAGGGAGCAGGTACCTGGGCGACGACATGACCCTTAACCCAGAGGAGTTTGAAGGATCTGATCCGCAACACACCAAACATTTCACCTCATCAGGTAGCTACAGCTCGAAGGGCGTAATGTCAGATCAGACACTTCAGAGATCATGACATTGACCTCGCACTGCTTCCTGTTACAGATGAGGATCTGATAAAACACATCCTGGAAGACGGGCAAAACTTCTTTCCTCAGGCAGACGAGAGCGAGATGGCCGACCTGTATGTTATTCTTCTCTTGTTTGGTAACATTTTGGCGAACAAGAACAATTTGCTGGTGTTTGATTTAAATCTATGACTTCTACTTTAGGTCAAGTATTTTTGGGGACAAGACAGAAGTGATTCTCCTTCAGAAACTCAGTGAGCCTCTTACTCTAGAATCCATCAGGAGGGATCCACCAAAAGCAGCTTTCACATCAAATACAGGTCTGTTTCACAAAGTGTGTGTAATTCTAACCCCACTTTATCTCTGGAAAATTACAAGTATTTTTCAGAGGTGAAACGAATAATTGTGATCAGGGGCACCGCCATGAATCTTCGGCCCCATGACAAAAAATTTTATTCCCCCGCCCACCATTTGCAACTGCTATTACAATTTGACCCGCAAAAAGCGTCACAATTTTAAAGGCTTGCAACTTTCTTTCTTTGGTCCAATACTGTTACTAGGACAATATTTACTGCTCTTGAATTTTACATACAACAGTCCACATACAGTATGCAAGTAGGTTGCTTACATTTTTTTCTATTACTAAAATGTCTCCCCACCAGCAACAATCATAAGCAACATGTAAAATATACATGAAGCAATCCAGACTTCTCAAAAAATGCTATGAAGTTGCTTTTTATTCAAGCTGCAGTATATAACTTTAATAAAAAAATATGTTTTCTCCATATTTGTTAAAGCTGTCACCATGTCGTGACAGTTTGCTATGAGACAGATAATGAATGAAAACAATCAATCTCCTCCAGCTCCTTCCTGAACAACTATTGCTAGCTAAAGTAATGCAACGGTCCAGCCAAAACAACCAGTCAGAACCAGGAGAAGGGTCTTAGCGCTGTCAATCAACCTCATTCACTCACTGCTAAATGTGCTAATGGGGAAGAAACAACATGTCATTACAGGAAAATAGTTTATCTGCGCTCATTGGTAACTATGCTAACCATACTGAACATTTACAACCGACTATGGTAATTGCAGCATAGTACAGAATGAGGGGAGGGAGGATGAGCAGCCGTATAAAATTGTTTTTGACAGCGCTAAAACCCGCCTCCTGCGACTGATTGGTTGTTTCTAGCACTGGGAGAAGGCAGAGGAAATACATTTTTCACAGATCATCTCTAATACCATACTGTCACAACATAATGACAGTTTTAAGAAATATGTAAAAAAAAAAAACAACTTTTTTTATTATTTTTAATTACATACTACAGCTTTAATTTCACTTAGGAAAGAACGGGTCAGGGGGACGTGGGTTAGAGCTGCTGCTTATTGACTCACCTATTGTTAAGTGGTAAAAAGTACAAGGGACAAGTTAAATATATTAATATGTTGATAATTCCTTTCCTTAATTCATTAAATACTAGTGAAATGAGGCAGTCTGTAGCTAAGCTAACACCTCTCTTTTAGAAAAACTGTGTTACAAATTGACACTCTTGTCTTTTTCTCTCTTTTATCTCTCAATTTTTTTGGAAAACCTGATTTCCAAAATGTTTTAGTAGCAAAATAACTGCCACACTGGTTGTTGTCTTGTACTGACTCCTGCTGAAAAGGTCACTCTCAAGCACTCCAAGCAGGAACAAACCATTTTATGCAGATTGAGGGAAGTTCAGTGCAAATATGGATGTGTGCTTTTTGGTCTGGGAGTAACATTTAATTTTTTCTGATAAAAACAATTTTAGAAAATACAATATGATTAATTTTGTAATCGACAGGACTGCATTTTATTTAATTTCTATGAAAAATAAAAAATTGTGGGGGGCCCTTTGTTGGTCAGGGGCCCTTGGAATTGTCCTAACTTTTCTCCCTGCCTCTGGGTAGCATAGCTTATTTTATCACTCAGTTTTGAACTTTTATATTATTCTAGGCTAGGTACACTGACAACATGCTATCTCAAGTCAAAACAACAATTAATGGAGGGTAACTATGGCAACCAGTGACAGTTAAAAAGCCTACTGACACTTTCTGCAGTTAGTTTGCGCGCTGTGTTAATAAAAAATCCATCAGACAAGCCTGCTCTGAATATCAAAGGAAACTGTGATGTCACAATGTGACATCACACTATATCTCCAAAAGCGGAATTCTGACATCACCAGGGATAATATAAGCTCCTCACAGCAATCTACTTTTATCACAACCTGTTAGCAGCCGTTGTTGATACATTTCTCGTAAGAATTTACTTAGCAGTTCACAGTTGGATTTTCAACTTTTTTTGGTGCACATTTCTTTTGGAGAGTGACATCAAACTTAACATAAAATCTTTACCAAGTTTCTAGAGAAGTAATTTATCTTAGAACTTGAAACAAGCAAAGGTGACAATGCAGTCCGAACAGCCTAGAGTTGAAGAGGTCGCATCTGACAACATTGTCGAAAGGGAAGTACAGCCACCCAAACCACCCAAGCGCAAGAAAAAGAAGGTGTCGTTTGCGGTCTGGTGGGAGCTGTATGCACCTGAGGAGCTCAAAAAGTCTGCTGAAAATATCGAACAGCAGGACTCTTCAGTGGTAACTGAAAATGAACCGAGCACCAAAGCACTGGAGGTGGTGGATCAAAAAGGGGACAGACAGCCACCAGAGAGAGAGTCCAAGGTACCAGTTAAAACCTGGTCGGAAGAACACGTCCCCGTTGACCAACAGATTTCCGCAGGAAATATTGAACAGCAGAGCGATTCACTGGTCAGTGTAGAAGAGTCCACCACTAGAGTTCAAGTGACAATCGATCTAGCAGAGAAGGAACAGCAGAAGTCCGAGGAACAGCCGCCAACAACCAGGCGCAACAAGAATAAAAAAATACCGTTTCATAACTGGTTGAAGAAAGATGCCCCGGCTGATCAAATGATTTCAGCTGAAAGTGCTGGAACGGAAGACATTTCAATGGTTACCAAACAGGAATTGATCTCCGTACTACAGGAAACACCAGAGAAGTCTTGCGTTGACTTGTCTGATGTCAACGCAGAGAAGGTGACACCAGAGAAGTCTTCTTATCTACCTGAAGAAAAAGGTGTTCTGGAAGATTCCTGGAAAAAGGAGTCTTGTACTGAAGAACCTGTGATTTCTAAATCACAACTGGTCACAGAAAAGAAATCGATCTCCCAATCACAGAAGAAAGTGGATCAGAAAGGGGAAAAACAGACATCAAAGACAAAGCGTATAAAGAAGAAGCCGCTCTTATGGAAATCTTTCCCCGAGTCTGACGCTTGCGTAGATCTAACATTTTTGACGGAAAATAGTGACATCAATAATGATCCTCTGCTGGAAAAAACAAGTTATCAGGCAGCTTTGCCCACAAGGGTGAAGAAAACCTTTTGGAAAGTGTTCCCTCGATCACAACCTTACATTGACCTAAATTTCTTTGCTGAACATATCGAAGAGCACGATGTTTCAGTTCCGACAAAACATGGTGAACAGGCAGCGTCCTTGGAAAAGCAGTGTTATTCCAAGGACGCTGTGATTTTCACAACAAGTCAAGCAAAGTGTACATGTCAGGCCAAATCTAAGGAACCTGAACTGGGAAGCATCGAATACTTAACGAGACAGCTTGATGAGATGTTAGACATAAATCGTAAACTGAATGCTAAACTCAAATACCAGAATGATCTGTTGAGGAAAGTAAGGTCTGAGCAAAGACAGGACAGGAACTCAACAGGGTGGGGCCACGAGTTGGATGAGTGATTGGAGGGAAAAGGAAAATATTAAAAAGCCAGGACATCAATAGATGTAGATATCAATATATATAGATATCTATATCTCTCTATATATATATATAGATAGATAGATAGATAGTTAGAAATGTAGATATCTATACAGGCGCTTTCGCACTGCACAGAACGGAACGGAATGGGACAGGGCGGGACGGAATGGGTGTGTTCGCATTACAACTTGCGTTCCACCCGGCCCCAAGCGTTCCAGCAGCTGATTGGCCGCTGGTTGTTATGGAGTCGGACGCTGACTTTCGTCTCAATATCAGCCAATCAGCTGCTGGAACGCTTGGGG
>CAEGAF010051756.1:0-16632 GCA_903067075.1 Micropoecilia bifurca
CTTCTTTCTCTGAACTTATTTTCCCCCATTAAACCTATACCTTTTTCTGCTTTTATTTCTCTTCCGGTGTTCCCCTCAGTTTAGTTTTTTCATCCATCATTAAAAAGAGATGCTGCTCTTGCCATTTTTTGCTCTCACTCCCATTATCATTTTCCACAGACTATAAATCGGGCTCTTCACAACTCTGTGCTGCATCTCATTACAGGCGTCGTGTCACATTGCGTTCCCATATGACTCGTTGTTCCCGCTGCAGCGGATCAGGGGTCTCGGTTCATATTCATAGAAAGACGCGTGATCGGAGCAGAAGTTCCTTTTGAGAGGTTAAGGAAGGTAAAAAACAACAACCACAACAAAAACAAGTTACTAGTTTGTTTCTCAGCAAAGAAAACCTATAAAAAAAAAAAGAGAAAAGTTTTCGTCTCTTCTTTTTATTATTTTTATTACTTTCTTCCTAGTTCTGCTAAAAAAAATGGAGAAATGTTTACCTGTTCTTTGAAAATTGCTATTATGAAATGATTAAACTCAGACTAAACTAGTTCAGCAACTAAATGCATCATAAATAGAAACTTGCTTAATGTATCGGAAACTGCATGACTGTCTTTTCTGAACTCCTGGTCGAACTGTGATATGAAGCCCTTCCGCTCTGAAAGCGTAATGACGCAGACGCAAATGACCTAACGGCTGATGATCCACGGTTTGTTGCTTTATTGCCTTTTCTCACTTAAGGATAAACTTATAGAATCAAACACGATGGAATCAGTCATTAAGCGGGGTTTGGTTTTTGCCTTGATTTGTTTTTGGCATTTCCGTGGAAGTTATTAAGCCCAACAAATTAGTGTTATTGTGCAATACGAGGCCATTATGAACATCTGAAGGCAGCTGATGATTAATGAAGAGCTTTTCTTCAGTTTGCCGTTTATAGAGCAACGCCGTCAGCTTGAGCTGGAACTGTATACACAAACACTTTGCGAAACTCGGGATGAAGCCTGGGCTTTGAAACAGTTAAGACCAGGGATGAACTCAGCTGGGAGTTTGTGGCCAATTCCCGATTACGGATTTTGTGAAGCTCTGACTTGCTGGAAGAAATTTGAACTTATTTTGAATTTCTCCTTTATTAATAACAGGATACTTCCCTCCCTTTTTGCCTTCATTTAAACTAGAACTCATCAGCAATAAAACATATATAGTAAAACATGGTTTTAGCCTGAATTTCCTAATAAATAAAATAATAATAATAATAATTACAATATATTTAATTTACTCTTTTTCGACTCAGATTGCACCTGAAAACATATTTGATTATTATATACGCCATCCAGAAACGGATACCATTTTTAGTTTCCAGCTAGCCAATCACTGGTCGGGGCAGGTTAAGTGTAAAACGTGTTTCAGATCTGGTGTAATGAAGAAGGATAATAAATAGGCTGTAAACCTCTTAAACTTCAAATTACACAATGCTTAGCGGACAAATAGCATGTAAATGACCCAAAGGTTGTGCTGGGATTCCTCGGGGTCTCCACAGGCAGAACTAATGAGGTGCATTAAATGAAATCACTGAAGGTAAACCTGATGAGTCTCTCTTTTGATTTTAAGTTTCTATTTTAGGAGGTGGGAGTTACAGCTTGTGAATCTTTTCATTTTCAGTCTGCTTCTCTCTGGTAATATTTTTACATTTTCAGTGTTTTCTCCAGAAAGAGGGAGAGTAGAGTAAAAAGCAGGAGACACACACACACAGAAGACACTGGCTGTTTGCTAGACCACCTACCTCTCCATAACAGAAACTACGCTGAAGAACCTCCAAGCACACTCAAATTAATTGGATTTGCTGTTAAATTGCTTCTTTTGACAAGTGCACACGCACACACACACACACACACACACACACACACACACACACACACACACACACACACACACACACACACACACACACAAATACCCGTGCAGTTAGCTCGCTGTGATTAAAAAATTTTTGTAGCGTCTCTAGCAGCAAATGGAGGTTCCCAGCTCCAGTCTACTGCAGTTTAATAAGTCTCCTGCACTCACACAGGAGCTTCCAGCTACAAATCAGGACAAGAAATTGGCTTTTCTTTCTCCAAAAGAGGTAATTAGCCACTTGTGCCTGAACTAAAATAAGCCTTGCAGAAACTGTATCCCCAAAATTAATCTGTCTTTGTCAGTTTTCAACGAGTTTTGTTGCGACGATTAATTAAAAAAAAAAAAATTCCAGTATATTTGGTTTGGATTCAGTTGTCCCTATAGCTTGTTTGTGAAGAGATACTTTTACGCGAAGCAAATTGTCTGCATTATGTTACCCTGTTGGAACAGAAAGGGGCACTAATCACGAGCAGGTGTCGGTAAACACTCTGTTCCTCGCTGGTCTCTGGCCAGTAAGGCACTAAAGCCAGCTTAGCATCTCTGGTCTATTTGGAGTCTGCTTTGTTCTTCAGCAGCTCTCAGAACGAGAACACAACAAAGTCCACTGCATGTTGTTCTTACTGCGTAAAATAACGCTTATTAAGCATTATAATTCAGCTTTATGTGAAGCATGCCGGTTTTTATTTTAGACGCATCAGGTCCTGTCACGTCCTGTTACCTGCACCGATCAGGCATAAGATTATGACCACCGACAGCTGCGTTTATTACCCTGTCGTCATATCGCCTGGTGTGAGGCATGTTAGTCAGCAAGTGAACATTTGTCCATCAATTGATAAATAGGCAAGTGTAAGGATATGAAGGAGGTTGAAAATGAGATTTATAGATTCAGCATCCAGCATCTCCAAAACTGCAGCTTTGGTTGGGTTGATTAACAAACTGAGGAATAATTATTTTAATCAATATTCGTATGAAAAATCAGCAGCAGATGCATATTTCTCCACTATATTGACAGAACAAAAGAATCATATTATTCTCATGTTTTTAGTAAATATGCAGTCACACTCTGAAATATAATGAAAGGTTTGTGTTGGGATTTTATTCCAAAGCTGGATAGAATCAGGTGATTTTTTTTTATAAGAATGATCATGTTTTGCTGTTTGAATTTCTTTAAAAACTTTTTTCATCAAGTATGAAATGCTGAGATATTGCACCTTTGCAGATGAAAGAATTTTTTTTTTTTTTTTTTTTTGCATTTTCTCGTTAATGAGATGAAATACTTTTTTTCTTCTTTTGAGGCTGTTGGTTCTGCAAAAACAATTTGACTGCGTTCCCATCGTGAGTGAAATTGAACGCACCACACATGGCCACGGTAACAAATCTTTTATTTATCAGTAGCTTCGTCTATAGTTTTGATTTAAATGTGGTTTCCAGGATGAAAGCATCGTCCTGAGTCAAACAGAGGGTAAAGCAGACAAAAACTACCGACTGTCCACAAGTTGTGCCTTTCCCAAGCTTTAATGTGACAGTCGCAGTGCAAGGACACACGTTCATGATGGGTGGATTATGTGCTGTGACTCTGAATGTGTGTGGAGGGTGGGCTGTCTTTCATCCAGTGGGTTTAACCTTGAACACATGCATGCAGAGAGCGCTGGAGCTTCGGGGGGGCAGGCGGTAGAGGACGACCAGAGCTACACAGGTGACAGCACCGCGTGCGTGTCCTCAATGAGAGCGGCAGAGACCGATGGGCCGTCTCTGCTCCAGCGTCCTTTTTAAAGCGGGCTTTGAGTTTGTAAGACACAGATGTCCTCTCAGAGGAGATCCACACACTGTCTCATTTAAAAAAAAAATCTTTTTTCTTTTAATTCCGTAAACAAATATGGGGCTGAGAGAGAGAATCAGTGCTGAATAACCATTTTAGTCTGGTTTGAAGTAAATCCCACAAAGCTGTTGAAATAAACATCTTTACAGTTTAGACATAAACAGTGATCGTTTCTATGACTGATTTCTCTTTTCTTAAGCGTTGTAAATGTTCGTATGTCATCCTAAGACACTGGTGAGGTGGGGTTTTATTTTTGATACAAATCAGTGAAACATTTTTAAGTATCTATATTCTGGTCTCACATTTATTATTAGCAAAACTTTTTTTTTAGTTCTTAAAATCTACTTTAAACCTTTGAGCATCTTAAATGGCCAAACAAAAACTTTGAAAGGTTGTCAGCTGTCAGATTTGCCTTATGGTTTGCATCTGGTTTCCGCTTATTTACATCATAAATGTTCGTCAAATGTAGATTTGTCGTTATGGCACTTTACAAAAATATTCAAATCCTAGAGCTTTTTCTAATTTCTAATTGTGTCACAATGTAGCAACACAATGTAGCAACACAAAAACACTTACACTTTAAATATTTCCATAACTTTGACCATTTCCTTCCACTTTACCGTAATCTACTACTTTGCGTCGATCCCGAACGAAAACATTATTTACCCTCTGGCTGTAACAAAGTATAAAATCCTTCACAGGGAGTGAGTCATTTTTATACGTATCTGCATACTGGACTATATTTCAGCCAGTTTCTCATGATGCAGCATCCTGTCTCCTCTGTTAATGTTGTGCTGCAGCCTGTAGCATCTGTTACCTCGCTAACAATTCCTCTGAAACGGCGGTGATCATCTGAGGGAAAAAAAACCCCAACAACAACAACATTGGTCTACTTATGTTTTCAGTGTGGCGCGCTAATGATCCAGTTGCGCATATGCTCAGGAGTCATTAGCAACATGTGTCATTAAGTAATGCATGTAAATAATTATAGAGCAAATAATGATAATTATAGAGTGAATTGTCTTCCATTCACTCGGCGAGTATGAAGGTTGGCTGTAGATGTTTGAAAAGACAATTTGATGTAGTTTCTCTAACCCTTTCTGTTCTCCGCTCTCCTCAGCGGAGCCCCTGCCGCTCATGGACCTGTGTCGACGTGCGGCCCGCCTGGCGTTGGGTCGGGAACGGCTCAAGGAAATTGAGAGCCTCCCTTTGCCCCAGTCCCTCAAAAATTACCTCCAGTACCAGTGACTGACACCGGCAGATCCAACTGGGACAACAAGGACACGGAGCAGGCCACCAGAGATTCTGCAGATGGACGATGAAAGGGTGAACTTGAGGTCGCACAGAGGAGATGATTGATTGAAGAACGTCCGCACCGGAGCACCGCGGCTTTCACAAATCCGTACAAGGACGGATAAGGACAAGGGCAGATGAACTGGAGGGATAGGAGAACAGGGAATTCAGGCTTTCCAACAATCGGACCACACCAGCTTCTTCTTTCTTTTTTTTTTAAATTAATTTTAGGCTGCTTTTTTTGGTTTTAGACTTGAAATAAATTATTGATGACAGTGTCACATCAGTGTCTCTTTCATCCAGACTGAAAGCCCATCCTCTGATGGCACAGCGCTGTTAGGTGGCGAAAGCAAACATCGCCATCTAGTGGTGAGAATAATAAAAAGAAAAAAAAACAGGAGAAAGTAAGCACACTAATCCCATCCATGGAGGCCTTTCTGACATACACTCACTGACCATATCATTGCAGCTGATGTCTGTTCATAATCCACACTGGCACAGGTGGCTGGCGACAGAATCAAAAATGTCCAAAAGGATTTTTAGCACTGATGTTGTATTTATGCGACTGACCCCAGGCCTGCCCATCAGCTCACACTGCAGACAGATTACATCAGCACACTTCTGGGAGGTGTGTGTACAGATCCGCACAAGACATCCTTATCTGGAGAGAACGAAGCCCCTTTTCAGACATTTAATGCCGTTTACTGCACTCTTCTTAATCCTTCCTTTCAACACTTTAAATTAAAACATTCTTAATCAACTCCTCGGCATGAGAACGTGGAGTTTGACATTAAATTACAAAACCAGAACTAGTTCTGATTTCTCACAACTAGCGACTCTTTAATTAGTTATAAGTTGCAGCATTTACAAGCTGGTCTTTGCAGTCTGTTTACCTCAGTTTAATTACCTTCTGTGCTTGTTGCTGAGATAAATGTGTTTGAAGTTGCTTAAAAACTCAAAAATGACTCTGTCCAAGTTTTTCTCTTCACAGAGCGTACACTTCACATTAACGTCTCTAGGTTACATGCTGCACTCATGCCATCATGTGAAAAACATTAAGTCCAAAGATTAAAAAAAAAAGTGCTTTTTTTTTTTTACATGTATTTATGCGCAACACAAGCGCAAAAGTTTTTTTTTTTAGCATCATGTCAGTACATAACTAAATAATCTGTAAGTTACTCAATAAAACTTAGGCAAAGTTCAAATGAAGGTATTTTAAGTTGAATAAAATGATTTACTGTCACCCTGAGATCACTTGCATGTTATCCAGTGGTGTCTTTATAACGGTAAAGGAGTTTTAAACTTATCAAAAATAAAATAATAAGAAAAAATAATATGTTCACTGAATTTAATTCACAATATCACACTATTCAGCTGTGGGAGAAATACTATGAAATAAGACAGAAGATCCAAGTTTTGAGGCACAACTTTTCCTCCAACATGTCTGAAAGGGGCTTCATTTCTCAATCAGTTAGAAGAAATCTACCTTTCGTTTCTTTGAAAAAAATCTATCCTCACGTGACACTAACCCACTTACAACAATGTCAAATCACAACCAAAGTTATTTCGGTTGAAGCCATCAGTCGTAGAGACGCCGGCTGTTTGTAGCGCCTCGCTGTAGCTCACTTGGTAGCAAGCAGCGTGTGTGTCATCTCTCCACGCCACTGCTTTCACTTCTTAGGAGACCAGAGTTAGACTGGACCTGTAAGAGAGGCCGTAGCAGGACCTCTGGACCCAGCAGGTGTGCTGCTGGATTCGCACAGAACATAGACGACCAGTCCACAAACCACAAGACCAATCGATTTCTACTTCCTTAAAAATGGCTTGAGTCACTTTTTCCAACTTTTTTTGTGTTGTTCAGTATGAAACCTTTTCCATCCGATAATGAATAAATCATCCAATAATGATTTAGGGTTTATTTATCACAAGCTAGCTGTGTATTTGTGACATTCAGGTTGATTTTCTTAAGACGATGCTGACGATGAAGGGAGACGGAAACTCAAACTTGTTACTTCAATGCTGCTTTTATTATTATTATTATTATTATTATTATTATTATTATTATTATTTGCAATGGTTATGGTCTTATCTTCTGTTTTTACTGGTTGGAATGAGAATGGGACCATTTCAAGAGTTTAGTGGAATCAATTAGACAGAAGTATGAAATGTGAATAAAAGCCAAGTGACATTAAAACGTTTCATCGTCTTTTTTCTTTCAATCCACTTCTGCTTGCAAAAGGTAAGCACAAACGAAGCAACATGTGATTTGAAGAACTCCTCTCTAAGACGCTCATCATTATGCAAAGACAGTACCTCAGCCAGTTTGAAGCAAAGGAAAATATATTGACCAACAGGAAGATGGAAATGGGCCTGGCGGTTCGCCGGGGGTGGGGGGGTTCAGACCACTACAGCATTTTTGATTTTGTCTCGGTGAGTTTTAATCTTTTGCACATGCTAAGGGAGGGAAAATGGGTGGCAAATTTGTCTGCCTTTTGTTTGCTGATGTACATTTAGCAGTTTTTTTAACCCCCCCACCCCCAGAAAGTCAACAGTTCCTCAGCTTCTGATGCCGCTCCTGCTGCGGTAAACACCACATTCAGGAGGAACAATGCAAACGACTTCAATCTAACAGAATCGGATGCTTCCTCCAGCTGCAGGATCAAGACTCTCATTAAAACAAGAACATGTCGAGCTCACCTCAAACAAACACAGGTGCTTTAACAAACAGACTGCAGCTTGTCCTCCTCTCTCACTTTGGGTTCACTCACACACACACACACACACACACACACACACACACACACACACACACACACACACACACACACACACACACACACACGTGCGTGAGCATCATTATTTCCCCGTTTTCAGCGATTGGCTCTTATTACGGCGGCATAAGACTTATTAAAACCAAACGCTGCACAGGAGATGACAACATACAAAACTAGTGAGCTAATGGAAATCAATTTAGTCCCTAATTTTTCCCAGTTACAGGATGGTTCTTGCTATGAATGTGTGAATAAGTCAATAAATGAAAACATTAACAGTACTAGACTTTTATATTACAACTGCTAGAATAAAAGTGATTCAACCATTGATTAGATTTGTTTTAAAACTTTCAATCTTGTAGAAGAACCATCATTGATTCAATGAATAAAAGGTTCAAGTTGGAGATACAATTTCACATCTACAACCCAGAAAGGTGATTTTTAATTTGATATTAAAAAGAGGATTGTTTCAACACCGTGCCACAAAGCCTTTCTCTGTCTATTAATTTTCTGTCTGGGTTCCATAAAATAATGAAACCATCAGACAGGTAAACATTAAGTTAAAGTCCCATGAAGACTCAACACCGACTGTTCAGGGCTTCATCAGATGAAGTCTTGCCACGCTGCTTTCTGCCCTCAGTTCTGCTGAATGTGCATTTCTACGCTTCCCTCGTCCCCAAGGAGGGAGAAATACAATCGACTAATTAGTAGCTTAATGTGGCTTTTTAACCGATAAGCACTGCATGTTCAATAATGCTGAACCGGACCTCAGAGAGCCAAGAATGCAGTTAATAGCTATTGACGTGGTTGAGCCGTTAATCTGGTGAAAAGGGATTTTCTGTGCTTGGACATTTCTGTCTGTGGTTTGTTCCGTCTTTTCTCGAAGAACCTCCTCCAAATTAAAGTTTCATTTTTTTTCTTTCTTCTCTGTTTACAAGATTAGGATTTTCTAAGTGCAGATCGTTCTCTTTTTGGCATCCTTTGTTCTCATCTCTTTATGCAGTAAACCATAGAAAATCATCAGCACTCAGGCTTTTAAAGGAACAGGATCCATTTTTTCAGCCACATAGACATTTTATAGCTCTGTCAAGTAACTATGTTATCTTCAGTTGTTATAAAAATGCTACAAGGATCCAATATGACTAAAAAAAAGATCTGACTTTGTAATTCAATGCCTTGAAATTGGACCTGTCTCTTTAGGAAAGTTTTGCTCTTCCTAAAACTCTGCCTTCTGACATTTTAGCAAACATTTTGCCAACATTGCCCCTTTACATATCTGAATATTCATATTTTATATACCAAATAGATCCTGATTGGCATTTATAAATAGAAACAAACCTTTTTAATCCTGAAGAGCCAAACGGATAGGGTTAGGGTTAGGTGTCATTATTTACCAAATAATTCAAAGTTGGCATTTCTAATGGACTTTTAATTCAACCTTTAAAGCAACTTTGCATTAATTGTCAATATTTACCAAATGACACTTCATGACAACATTCATAAAGACTCCGTGTTCATAACAGGTGTTTGGTCACATTTATGACAGAGTTATATTCTGATGCACAACCCTTCAGATAAAGGAACAAACCTTTAATAGAACCTATCTGAATTTTCTCTGTAATGTCTATTTTATTAATGTCCAGCAGAGAAATGGGTCTGACAAGAAGCTCCATACGTAAAGTTAGAACATCCTTTACTGGCCCAAACGCTGGAACAGACGCTGTGAGATGTGTAGAAGACATTGCCTGCATCAACCTGAGTTTTCCATCAAAACAAACGTAAATGTTTGAACGCTTGCTAACAGCAGGTCCAGCTGCAGCCTTACAGTATCCAAACAAAACGCGCGTGAACGCCACAGACACAGGAAGTAGAGCCGCGTAGAGTCTAAAACAATTCTTTATTGATCAATTTACAGAAAGCCGTGGGATGACCACCAGATAGAGATAAATCCCAACTATTTAGTTTACAAAAAGAAAAGGAAACGGATATATAAAATAACGGTCTTAAACATTTTTACAGGGTTTCGTTTTATATGTAAAAGAACCTCTTTATCCTTAATGTTTACGAAGCATATAATGACAAAGAAAACAGGGCAGTTGTTTCACAATGGTGACGCCACGAGCACAGGTGTTTAAAGGACAGGTGGACACGCGACATGTCTGTCAGAGAGCACATACATCACAGGTGAGGAGGGGGGAACCAAGCTGTGGGTTTTTTCCAGCCGCTCTAGCCTCGGGTTATAACTCTACAAACTGGACACTTAATATGAATCTGCAGGGTGAATTCAGGGTGTCGTCAAAGTTGAGGATGACTCTAGTTCCATCACAGCCGGAGGGACGGAGGCAGGTCAGCGGCTGCAGGACAAGAAACAGTTTTCCTCTAAAGGTTCAGGGTGGGAGTGGAAAGGGCCGCTCCACAGATTTTACAGAGGAGGGTTTGCCGTCGTCGAGCGGAGCCGCTCGGTCAGTGGAGACGGTTGCATAACGCGCTCTGTGGATTGCCTTTCGTTTGAAAAGAAATGTACGTTTTAAAAGCTGGATTCGTGGGGATGTCGTTACGACGCAGATATGGATTATGGAAACCTTCAGAGAAGGCGAACTCTGAAAAACTTTCACGTCAGCTCTTCCCTTGAAGCGTCTAAAGGATATAAACTGCTTTTGTCTCAGTGGGTGGGTGGAAAGCAACAACATTTGAATGTTTATAGTTCTGGTCAGTTGTTTTTTTTACACCCACTCATTATCGGCATGAGTCTATCATTCATTTGGTTTGATTTATTTGCGCTACAAGACGCTAAGAGACATTTATTCTAATATTTAGGGTGTGTGCACATATTTGACCTAATATCTAATTTGCCATTGAGTGTATTAGAGAAAGTTCAAAAGAAAATCAAATTAGTTCACCCAGCTTTTTAGTGTGTGTGTGTTAATAGGTGTTAACGAAGTCCAAAAGTGATATAATATTCATGCTCATGCTGAGTGGATGTAAACTTCTGATTGGTGCTGTTTGAGGTTACGAGGAGATGGAGAGGGAATCTCTCAGTCAGACTGACTTATGCTTACACGTTACATTTAAAACTTATTTAAACTTAAAAAAATAAATATCTCTTCTATCGCTGTTTCTCAGAGTTCAACCTTGCTGCAGGGTGATGCTGGGTGGTAGTTATGGTGATGCCTATGATCATGAAAGTCCTGTGTAAGTTGTAGACTCACTTACATATTGCTTTTAACCAAACCAGGAAATCACAATTTCTTTTTAAAATTGGCCTCTCTTTACGTTTCATCCCTGAAGGCCAGTGTTGGCCAGTGTTGGCCTTCAGGGCAGAATTAAAGTAGCTCTATGCGATTAAAGACTTCTGATTAAAGAGAACAGAAAAGCTTTTGGGATAAAAAAAAAAACATGATTAAGTTAGCTTTAAAAGCTTTAAAAGCCTAGCAGAAACTAAAGGAGGGATGGCTGCTATGCATAATCTGTTGTGGGATGGACATTCTCCGCAACATAGAAGAAAAGAGGAATGTTTTATAGTGAGAGATCCCATATTGTTGACGATGCGCAGGCAGCAGAGCCACAGCGCTGCTCATGCAGAAGAGGGAGGTGTGAGGCTGCAGACAGGGAGGACAAACACGGAGCAACAACATCGCTATACCACACAGAATATTTAGATTCAATAATCTATATCTAAAGTCTTATGCATATATTTAACCTGTGGACACGAGTATTCATACGTTTGATCTGCAGACAATGCTGTTAAGACGTGAGCACAAAAAGTAATGTTAGGACAGGTGTACAGTGCTTTGCTTAAGTATTCATAGATGTAAACTTTTTTTTTTTCTTCACATTTTGTCCTTTTTACAACCAGACATGTCGAAGGAATTCTATGTGATGAACCAGGACAAATGAGTTCAGGAATGTGAAAGAAGGGAAAGATAAATGAAATGCATTGCAACTCTGCCATTTTAAGAAGTGCTGATCAATCCATCATCTCGACATTTAAATCTGTGATATGCATAGGAAAAACTGCAGAGGACTGGAAATGAGATTTCACCTAAACTAAGAGGCTTGGGAAGAAGAGCGTTAAAGCAAAACTCAGAGGCCCATGGTAGTGTTGGAGGAACTGCAGAGAATCAAAGCTCAGGTGGGAGAATCTGTCGATAGGCTATATATTCTGAGAATTTCCTGAATATTTTTTTTTACATCAATATAGTGAGAATATATTATTTATTTTCTTTTTACTTTGTTTTCTAGTAATCCACAATTAATCACAAGTTTTGCAATTTCTGCCAAGTATCAAAATTGCATGTGTGGAAGCAATTGAAATGGATAAAAAAAATCCCCATTTTCACTTTGCCACAAGCCAACAAGATGACACAGTAAACATGTGAGCTGGATGCTCACATGAGACCAACATTGAACTTTCTGGATTAAATGCAAAACACAACATTTTGCCAAGGAGAACCATCACTGCACACGGGCCTGAACGCATCATTACTACCAGGGGAAACATAGAGGAGGCGGCATCATGCTGTAGGGACGCTCTTGTTCATCAAAGACCGACAAGCTGCCCTTTGGAAGACGGATGGAAGTTGATAGAAAACCACTTAGAGGCTGCAGGAGGCTTTAAGTGTCGCTCTGTGTTGGTCCATCACGTATAATCCCAGCTAAAAACATTGAGGTTGGTTGTAATAACTGGAAAAGTTTAGAGTATGAATACTTTTTGTAACACACTGTACTAAATTCTGGGACAAGAGATGAGTTTTATGTGTTATGAAAAAAAACTTCAGACTTGTCTGCACACACACTCACAGGATGAAATGAAACATGTGCTTATTTTGTGTTTATGGATGCTCTGCCTCACTGACAGAGGCAGGAATAATGACAAACACTCAGATAATGACCTCCAGCACTGTGGCACTGCAGCTAACTGTATAATGTTGGATTTTGTCCAGAAGAGGGCGATATTACTTCAAAAACGACAATATGGGAAAATTTGTGTATTTTTCCAGCAAAAGATTATAATTTATTTTATCAGAAAATTTATGTGTGTGTGTGTGTGTGTTGTAAATGTGACAACCATGTGTTAATGCCTGCATAGTGTATGTGTGTGTGTGTGTGAGTGTGTGTGTGTGCGCAGTTGAGAGAGATAAAGCCACTGTGTGTGTGTAGACAGATTCCTGTGTGTGTGCTCAGTATGTTCCACATGAACTGTCCCACTCAGGTTTCCCCTTCTGCTTCCTCCCGTTAACCTCTTCTCTTCCTTTGTTCCCCTCCTCTTCGTCTTCATCGCTGCTGTCTGATTCAACGATCGTCATGCCTCCCACCAGCTCGGCGTCATCTTCTTCATCCTCCTCCTCACATTCTTCTCCTCTCGCTGCTTCTCCCAGCGCCTGGGGTCCTCTCATGTCCTAGACGACAAAATCCGGATCTCACATCCGAAGCTGGCGGTCGTGTTCACGGCATCAGAGATAAATAAACCTGCTGAAGACTTTGAGATGGGTCTCGTTTACCTCCATGGGGTTGACAGTGATGTTGAGCCCAGAGCCTTCCCAGTCCGACGCTGGATCCTTGATTTCATCCTCTTCGTCTCTGGAGCCCTCCTGATGTGTGGCGTGGATCCTGTAGATCCCAATCACCACGATGATCACCAGGGCGGCGATGCACACCACAATGACAACTGTGGCTGCAGGGGGCGCTGGACCTGGCGGAGAAAAGACAACCATGAACTAGCAGCGTCACTTCAGTTTCAAAGTGTTTTTAATGAGAGACAAAGCCGGAGACATGTAAAACACAAGAGACGTTCATGGTTTGGTGGCGGCCCGAGACTCGGGATCACGATGAGAGATAAGTGCGACAAGGTTCAGAGGAAACTGATTCAGTGAATACACCATGTGCAGCGCCAGCATTACTCTTGAATGCACAAAGGATGTTTACACAAGACTGAACTCTTCAAAGAGCAAGTAGCTGGAATATCAGCTGTTCACTTTTTCCTTTTTCTTTTCCCCTCGCCTTGAGCCACATCTTTTACGTTTTGATTGGTTGGACCCTCTCTGGCAATCAGCACCAGCAATTCATCGGGACGAAAAAGGCACACAGAGAAGGAAACTAAATGTACATAATTTAACCTTTTATTTGAACTCATTAGTCTCACTGGTTATAGATATAACATACAAATTAATACCCCTGCTTTCTAAGTAGCCTCCAATCCATTTTTCATTTAAACTACGCCGAAAGCAAAACATTACAACCTGCAGACAGAGCATGCATGCACCAAAATGGACTTGCAAAAACTGTCACAAACACATCAGATGTCAGCAGTAGCCTATAAAAACTGTCTACTGGAGGTTACAGCAAACTCTTCTCCAGGCTAGTGTAAGCCCAGGACAGAACAGGAGACTTTATTAAAAATCATAACTTGGTTAATTTAAAAATCTGGAGAACTTTGTGAACCTTAATGGAACATTAAAAGCCCAAAGGAATCGAATCATTTTAGAGGTAGGTAATGAGGGTAGCCTACATTAATCATCGACTGCTGAGGTCAGTCGCTTCTTATGGTTTCTTCAAGTCACCTAGAAAGTGAACTGACCTACAACCTGTCAGAAAGTTTTCTCTCTGGAGTCAATTGACCGCTTCCTGTGTAGTGACCATGTTATTTTTTTGTCATAAATTTTGTTTACAAGTAATTTGTCAAGGAAATCCGTTTATAATGGCAGCCTGGATCTGTGAGAGGCATCATCAAAACTGTGTTATCTAGCAGAGGAAAACAGTCAGAGCTACCATCCTCTTATTAGCTAGTCTCACCTGCTTTGAATGAATAACTTCAGGGACTTCAGTGCTGAACTTGCTTCACTTCACTCATCTGCTTTCAGGGTAAACAAGCTTGTAGAGCGAAATCTGGGCATATGGGCAGTAGTTTTAAATGTTCTTCACTTCTACATATTTTTTCATACCGTGGAAATATGGAATACAAATACTTTTTGAGACCTCTTTACATCTTCTACCATACTCATAATCAGATAAGACCTTCTTTCTGAGGCTCTCTCGATCTCATCATGGGGTCTGGTGACATTTTAGAGGTCAGGAATGCGCCAAATTAAATGTTTAACATTTAGACAGGATGAGCTGTGCTTTAAAATGCTACAGCACAAATTATCGTCAGGGTGGAACAAGTTTGATGAGAAAATGGAAAAAATCTGTGTTCAGACAAATCAGCAAGGTAAGGATATGTTTTCCACTTCTTCATCACTGGCGTACCTGACATGTGAGAGTTCGGGGTGTGGATCATCAGCGGGTGATGGACCGGTCTCATGTACTGGGACTGGGCGGCCATGTGATTGACGTGCTCCATGGGCGCAGTGTGGTGAAGAACGCTGATCTAACGGAGCAGGAACAAAGAGCCGTCATCCACAAAGACGAGGCCAAAGAAAGGCGCACAGTTTAACGCACAAAAGAGAGAAAAAAGAAAATATTAATGAATAGCCCAAAAACCTGCCTCCAGGTTGAACTCGTTGCTGGTGTATCGTCCGTTGAGTTCAGAGCAGGTAAGTCTGAACCTCCTCTCCGTCAGAGAGGCGGGTCTCCAGTTCCTGTAGCGCAGCTGTCTCAGGACCTGCTCATAGTGGGCCATGGAGTCCACACCTGTGGACAGAAAAACCCACTGACAGAAACTACCCTACATTTATATGTCCAATTCAAAATCTGCAGGACGGCTAAATAGATTTTTCTGCCTCTGATGTCTCTGGTGCAAACTGCAGCTGAGCATTAATGACACTGAAAAACGAAAAACGTGGATAAATCAAAATGTGGTGGTGTTGAGTAACACCACAGTCACATCCTCTACTAAAAACATGCAGCTCTCATGAAAATGCTAATTGTTTATTGAGATGATGCAATTATGTAAGAATATTGTAAATTTGTACACATTGCCAGAAGCTACTTTGGAAACACAAATCTAAGGGTTATTTGAAAATTTAAAAAAAATTTAAAAATGAAGAAATATAAAAAAAATTAGAGATGTGCCGATCGATCGTCACCGATCATAATGGCCGATTTCCGTGAAATCGGTGATGATCGGGATAGGCCGATCATAGGCTCTTTTACCGACACCGATCAACTGCATCTCATTTCCCAGCCTGTCTGTCCAGCTGGTCTGTCTTTCCTTCACTCTGCGCAAACGCGCAGCAACAAATCCTAAGCGATGTGTAACTATAACGCACTGAGTCAATGGGGACGTTTGCGTGTTGCGGCGGAAAATTAAAGCAGGTCAAAATGCGTCAACACCACGAAGCTAATAGACATAAAAACAATGACTGAGTTTGGCTACATTGAGGCTCACGGCAGTAAAAATACACGGAGGATCAGACAGCAGGTAAAGCAGCGCAGCTACAAACACTCACCGGATTANCGGATTAGCATGACGGTCAGAAAGCTAAACTAATAACCTGGAAAATGATTTAAGTCTTGGAGCTGCGATGTAAGATGTTGGTTCTGCTGTTGAACTGCTGCTCCGCTACAAGTAGTAATTGTCATGAAGTTGGTGTTTGGTGGCGAGGAGATGACGCAGAGAGACACCCAGGTTATGATGACGATGATGAAGATTTATTTAAGAGCTCGACAGTCCAAAGCAGGCGGCACGGCAGAGGAAGCACAAGGCTAATACCGGTAGCCGAGATACACCTGGGAAACAATCACCGGGGAATACGCAGAGACAGGACTCACAGAGAATGGGACTACACAGAGAAAACTCAAAAATAAACACACCGAAACACAGATCGTGACAGTAATATTTAGTAATATTTGACACGGAGCCGCTTCTGCTCCACCTGGTAGTGACTCTCACACCCAACCTGTTTAAAGCTGCAGCATCTAACTTAAAAAATA
>CAEGAF010051763.1:0-11532 GCA_903067075.1 Micropoecilia bifurca
GGCCTCCCTTCTGAAGCTGCTGCCCCCACGACCCGACTCCGGATAAGCGGAAGAAAATGGATGGATGGATGGATGGATGGATGGGTGAGGTGCAGCGCTGAGGTGCAGCGCTGAGGTCGGAGACGAGCATGACTTTGATGGGCGAACGGTGGGGCGGAGTCTTGGAGCTTGAACTTCCGCTTTAGCTCCATTTTAAAGGGCAACTGAAGAGTAAATTGAATGCTGCTCTGATGAACTTCCTTTGGTGGGAGCTGAGGAAACCTTTGACCCTGAAGAAGAAACAACAGAAAACTCATTAGAAAACTTCAGGCAATTGTCAGGCCGTATTTTCCGGACTATAAGCCGCTACTTTTTTCCTAAGCTTTGAATCATGTGGCTTATAGCCCAGTGCGGCTTATATGTGGATTTTTCTTCAACCACCCGGGGGCTCTTTAGCAGGAAATGAATCATTGGAAGTCAAAATTGGAAATAAAAGAAGAAAGTGCCCATTAAAATGAAATTAGGTTAAAATAGGGAATTTAAATTTGAGAATGTTGCTGATCAGTTAAATAGCATTGAGGGGGGAAAAAGTATATTTTTCCCTTCTGTAAATAATGCTGGGATCATTATGATAATTTGAGGTATAGATATTAGGATCCAGTAGATGGCAGAAGTGCAAAAATAATGGATGCAAGCTTCTTCTTCTTCATTAAAAGAAGAAGAAGAAAGCGCCCATTTTCATTCAGCACATGCTAGTAACAACACAAAGGATCAGCACTTTTACTGTTACTGTTACCGTTCGGAAACTACCATTTTCAGTTCAGTTAAATCTAAACTTGGCACCTTTTTCTTTTTCAACCATAATAAATGTGATATTCAATTGACCTGTTATGACTCAGATATTGTGTGTCCACCCTATTTGCTACTGTATTGCTGTAGAAAACCTGGAGCGGCAGAGATATCTGAGGCTTATAGTCTGGAAAATACGGTAGTTGAAGATTTTAGTGAAGCTTTCTTATGGAAAGTTTATCAGCTTTTGGCATCAATTATTTCTGATACAGTTGAAGTTGTTTGTGTTTTTATTTTCAGTATTTGTGAAGAAATGGATGCAGAGTTAGAGACAGTTCATTCAGTGAAACAGCAGCTTTGTTTTTCTGTTCAATGTCAGGTTGATTTCTATTGTTGTCTATCTGAGCTCAGTGTGCAGCCTCATGTTGCAGCCTGTGGTTTGATGGTGTTGTTTTTAACTGCTGAGGTAAAATTACTCCCGGTGTGATCGATACGTCTGTCTGAAAATAATTCTTGTCAAAGTTAGCCTGTGAAACTGAGCTAATGTCACGATGTCTCCACCACAGATCTGCTTAGGCAATAAAAATACCTTTCTTCTTTATCTCAATGGCAGCATACGTGATACTGTCTGGTTCATTTGCAGAGTCTCCACCTGCACAAAAAATAAACAAAGAAACAAAGACATGCAGGAACTGAATGTCATGTCTTTAATAAAACTACAGAAAAAACACAAACTCTCACCTTTCCTCTTGGGTTTGTTAACAATGGCATAAGTTGTGTCCTTTTGATTTGAGACAATTTCATTTTTCAAGTCTGCAATTAAAAGAGTGGAGGAAAAAAAACCTTAATTTAGAAAAAAATTATATATTGTGAATTTTAAGAAAGGTTAATTATGAAACTGATACTCTGTCTGTTTTGTAACTAAAATGCTAAAAATACAGAGAATCTCAAGAGGTGAGTTAGTCGTACCTTTACATTTCTTATGGACAATCAGTCCAACCATACAGAACAACAAAGTGAAAACAATGGAGAACAAAATGATGATGATAAGTGGGAGATTTGTCATGATGTTCGGCTCGTCATTAGATCCTGGAAAGAAGATTTAAGATATCAGGTCAGTGAAGAATCTCTGGTGAATTCAGACAATATAGCACATATACTGAAAATGTGTTGGATGCCTGTGATTTTCACAACTTGTTTCATTTAGTGATCAAAAATACAGCTCACTGGTTTGGGTGTCATATACAGACCTTTTTCTTCTCCTTCTCCTTCTTCTTCTTCTTCTTCTGTTGATGTGACAGCCAGCCAGCTTTCAGGAGACTCTCCGGCTCGGGAAATGGTGCATTTATAGAGTCCTTCATCTGACTTGGAGACGTTTCTGAAGGTCATATCGGTTTTATAGTAGGTGCTGAGATGGACGCCATCTTTGTAAAAATCACTTATGTGTGTCTTCTTTGTTTTCTTGTTAAAACAACGAAGAGTCACATCAGATCCTTCCTTCACTGGTCGAGCAGAAATATTCAGGATCACTGAACCAGCTGATGGAAGAGAAAAGGTTGAACGTTTTGATCTCCTGTTTCTGTGCCACATTTTTTAAAATCGCTTAAAAATATCTGTTCGCATGAAAAGTTTGCACAACCTCTTTAAATTGCCAGGTTTCTATGCCTACAACTTGTAAAACTTAATAATAAAATGACATTTATAGAGAGAAAGAAAATGAGAGATTTAAAGTAAATGGTTGCATTAAGATGGACATCAATTTATAACTTAACATAAATTAAGCAAAATATTACATCTGTAGTAATGACTTTGAAATATGTGAAATTGTCATAAGTCTGAGCTATGAAGCAAGATTTATTACTGAAGATAAACAAGGTCGGCTAAATTTATGAAACTCTTAATAAATTTCCAGACGTTTCCCACAATGTCGGAAACATGTTCATTCACGTTATTAAAAGAACATTATGAACAGTTTGATCACAGTGGAGGCAGAAATAAAAATTTTCAAGTCTATTTTGTTCAAACTTTGTTCTAATTTGAAGCAAAGGGAATAATAAACATTTCCAAAAAAAAGTAAATGTCATAAAATATTCAGGCATCAGGAGGAAAACTTCAGTTTCAGGAATGACTCAAAACAGACATCAAAATCAATAAAGTAATATTTTCACCAGAATAAAATAAAATAATAAAATAGAGCAAAGGCTGATGACACCACAGTCTGACAGATTTAAGGAGTTTTTGAAAAGAAAGGTTGGCATGTTTTGCTATTTAAAACATTGAAATTAATAAAAACAACAGGTGATTTATCAGCGTATCGGTTTAAACCTGTGCAAACACATTTTTACTCTTCTTTATTCTGCCTCCTAAAAGATATGAGTCGCAATGGGCAGGTTAAAGCTCACATTGTTCCTTTTTTGTTAATATCTCTAACTTTTTGCATTTTTTAAAATCTTAAAGCTTCTGAAGGCCAAAGAATATCCAGACCTGTAACAGAGATGTTGAGAGTCCGGCTCTTTTCCCCTTCATGGTTTTCACACCAATATTCTCCACTGTGCCTCTCAAAAACATACTGAATGCTGCAGGATGCAGCTGCGACGCTGCAGGCGTCAGAATCATTTGCTGAACTCGTTTGGTGAAGTTTTCTCCTCACTCTGCAAGCTTTCACTGCTTTGTCTTCCTCACAGCTTACGGAGACAGACTCATACTCAAAGAACTGAAGTCTGTCTGGAGAGATAAGAGGAACAGCTGCAATGAAAAAAATAGAGAAATTAACTGATGAACTTTAATATAAATTTTTGAAAAACAAGAAGATGAAAACATGTTTTTCATCACTTTGTGATAAAGTTGATAAAATTGCTAATGGGTTTGTTTGTAAGCAGTTTAAAATAATCAGAATTAAATCTAAACAATATTTTTCTCTAAATCAATCAAATTTTATTTGTATAGCACATTTCAGCAGCAAAGCATTTCAAGGAGCTTTACATAATTAAAATAAAAACAGCATGTGACAATGTATAAACAGAAAGATAAAGATATTTTTTTTAAATAAAAAGACAAAAGATTTTAAAAGATAAAAACATTAAAACCTGCACCCTTTTTAGGACTTCAGTAAAACATCTCACACCTCAGAGTTTTAGTTAAAACGCCATTTAACAATGATTCTCACACCTCAGAGTTTTAGTTAAAACACATCGTCTAACTGGGACGTTTTCTGGGGGGCTTTACATTGACAGTGTGAAACAGAAATAAAAAGAAGTTAATAAATAGGTAAGAAGTAAAGGTAAAACATTAAAACATTTTTTAAAAAAACAGCAAAACCCGCAATTTAGTCATAAGCAACTCTAAACAGGTGGGTTTTAATTTGAGATAAATGCATGAAACAAATCAGTTTCCAACTCACCAGGTTTCTGATCAGCGTAACTCAAATCAGGTTTTGTCAACAGCAACACATGTTCATGACTGTAGAAACATGAGAAAAGCTTCAGATACAAACTGAAAACATAGATATATGAAATAAATAATATATCTTTACTCACAGATTAGCATGCAGAGAGCTGTGACCTCCATGACTGATGCTTGATGCTGACTGAACGGGTCTCACATGTAAACCCAGATCATATGCAGCGCAGAACTTCCTCTTCCTGTTTGGTTGTTACACAGAGCAGCAAAGAAACATGTAGAAATACTGAAATAATGATGTTGAATTAAATGTATTCTAATGCAAACACACAGATATACTCAGGTTTTGTTATGATTATGTAACATATTCTGATATTTGTGTTAAAATAATGTGACGACATTTAAATATTATGTCCTCTTCAAGTTTCACTTTCCCCTTTTTTCATCTTATTTTTTTTAGACATGCTGTACATAACATGAGTTGTTTATTTATTTATTTTTTGGGACTGAACCTTGTTTAAATGCTTATGATCATAATAACTGTGCTTATCATAATGGCTGCACGTTTTAGCAGCTCCACTCTGCCCCCTACTGTCTGTACACCTGAAATTAGAAAACTAGTTTATTAAAGCTTTGATTGAAAGTTACGTCACCGGCAGTTTCAGGTCAAGACAAACGTTGAAGCTGATAAGAAATGTTTGTGCTTTGTGTTTAAGATACAATGATTTAAAAAAGAAACTTCAATTTATTACTGAAACGGTTGGAAATGCAATAATAGGGCTAATAAATAGTACATTAAAGAACATTGACATTATGGATGAAAGACTGAAGCCTGAAGAGTGAAAAAGTGAAAAATGTTTTATCTCATCAGGTTGATCTTTATTTATAGCAGGACTTTGACTGGACAACGTAGCACAATTCAAACTGACTTCATCCTGAACGCAGCTGGTATGTTCTCCCAATATTTAGTTTTATTTTTGAAATTAATTCAAAAGGCTTTTTATATATTACTTAGATGCAAAACGAGGTACAGTAATTAGTTACGGTTAGTTAATATTTCCCTTTTCGTTTGATTATGATTCTGATACTCTGTGATATCGATGTGTTATCGGTTTCTAATTAGCTGGGCTTTTTCCGATTTCCGAGGTCTAGTTTTTGTTATTTTTGCAATAAATTAAAGCATGTTAGATTAAAACTGTTCCTGCTTCTGGTTTTTGGTTTAAAATAGTCATTATTAAGATTTTTACCAGTTATTTTATTCTATCAGTTTCCTATAAAAGCTGTCATTTTAGTTTCATATTTTCCCTTATTTCAGATTTAACTTCTCTCAAGAAAATATGGCCGTTGAAATGAAGAAGACTGGCTTCATTTCAGCTTTTCTTTCCCGTCTTTGGAATGAAGTTACTGAAGTTTGTAAAGCTCCGGTTCATGATGTTTCCCAGTGGAAAAGCAGAAGTAAGTTACCACAACTTAACAATTATAAGATTGATATTATAATTATGTATGAATGAAGAGTCTACCTAATACAGTAATGAAGGCACTTTAAGGAGTCTGATCATATCAGGAATCAGTTATTGGTGACGTTCATTTGTATTTTCTAGTCGCTAACTATTAAAAATCAGTGACTTTTTTTATACTGTGATTGTTGTTAATTTCAACTTTGTCTTCTCTTTTCTAACTGTAATAGTTGAAAGTGTCTGGTTGTTCATAAAAATGACTCCTGATCGAGTCGTTCATCGATGTAAAATCAAAGGTGAGTTACGATCATTTCAGAGTGACTAAATATCCATCCATCCATCCATCCATCCATCCATCCATCCATCCATCCATCCATCCATCCATCCATCCATCCATCCATCCATCTTAATGACCTTTAAAATTGTTGCTCTATAAGTTAAATATTGAAACAGTGTCTTGTTTCATGCTGTTTCCCTTAATCCAGTTTTATCTTCTCCTCTGTAGCTATAGCAGTTGTAGGTTTCTGGGTTGGCGTGGTGATGAGTCCTGTCCGTGCTGTTCGTCAACGGATAAACAAATGTAAGTTGTGGTGATAAAGTCTGTCTGTATATATTATTTGTGTATGTACAGATTGGAAATGGAAACAGACAGTCAGAGGCTCCTGTTACTGTCTGATATTACTTTCCATTTTCAGACCTTTAATGTGGTTAAATTTGGGCTCTTTAATTTCTTTCTGTGGTTAGTTTTACTCTGTGAACAATTTCAACAGTTTTACTCTGAATAATTTCAACTAGAAATTTCAAAATGCTTTGTGGTATAAATGTTTTTATTCCTTGTCACCTCCAGTTTTGATGAAAATAACCCCCCTGAATGAGATGAAACAGGAGATGGAGAACCAGAAATGTCAACTCATAGCAGAACTAAAACGAGTTGAGACTGAAAGGAAGAAAAACAAAAGGCACCTTCAGTCTGTGGAGGAAGAAAAATCACACAGAGAAGGTTCTGATGCTGAGAAGTTGTTAAAGAACAAAGAAGAGCTGTTAAAGTCCCAGTGGAAACTGGATGAACAGAAGAAAACGTGTGAAAGACAAATATTAAACATAGAAAAGATCCTGGAACCCATAGAGATTTTTGAGTACCATAAATGAACAGAAATAGGGAAACTTAAAATAATTGGGTTTGTCAATATTTTAGTAATTTTCAAACAGAAGCGGGTTAGGACTTTATTCTCCAAACTGCGTTTTTTGAAAAATGTCATATATTCAATTAAAGATGTCATTTTTTTTAAACTGACCCTAATCTGGATCCAACTTACTATCTAAAAAGAGCCACATTGTTTTTTGATAATGGATACATATTTTATAATCATTCATTAACTTTAAGTTAAGTCATAACAATTATATACATGAATTTGGGTAAAATATGCACCTTATGAATATGTTCATGTTTTTCTTTTGGAAAACCTATGTAAGCTAAGCTGATTATTTTTTCTCTGCAAAACCAGAAAGTCTAACCACATTCTCTCTGCATTCGATATGTTTAACAGTTATTTTTTAAAACTTTTCTGTACACCCTTGTCCCTTAGTGGGGTCAGGAGGTGCTGCTGCATCTCCAGCTAATGTTTTGTTCGAGAAGCGGGGTCACCTGGACAGGTCACCAGTCTGTCACAGGGCAACACAGAGACACACAGACAACCATGCACACACACACTCACACCTAGGGAGAATTTAGAGAGACCAACTAAAGTCATGTTTCTGGACTGTGGGAGGAAGCTGGAGAACCCAGAGAGAACCCACCTTGCACAGGGAGAACATGGAGACTCCGTGCAGAAAGACCCTGGGCCAGGAATCAAAACCAGAACCTTCTTGCTGAAAGGCAACAGCTCTACCAACTGTGCCACTTTTTTCCCCCTAATTTATAAATAGTATTTAGTAGAAACATTGGTAGGTGTGAACATGCTGGAAAATAAAATAAAAATGTTCACAACTGTATTTGTGGTTGTCTTTTTGTTTTTGTCTGTTATCATTTTTAAATTTCCTAATTTTTTGTTTAATTTTTCAATAAATCGTCTGGTACTCAGATTGTTGAAACTTCATCATCAGATCAGCTGACCGTACATGAATCAAAACTATAAAAATGGTGACAGTAGTAAGTGATGCCCCCAGTTGAATCCATATTAATCCATATTTTTCAACTTATAATCAAATGTTGGAAAACAGGAAGCAGAATCAAAACAGCTAAGCAATCACATCTAAAAATATCTATAAAATGTCAATTTAATCCATATGAAAAGTATAAATTTTATAGGAAGTCAAATTTAAATATCTGTAAAAAAAACTGCTCTCCATGCATTCCTATGTCTGAGCTACATCATGTATTTCATTACATAATTGAATATAAAACCTACAAAAGCCATGCATACACCCAGTTTATGACACATAATGTGAGTAAAGTGCAGATCCCAGCACTTTGACCTGCTGGGTGAGTTTATTGGCTTAAAGCAGCTCATTCAATAACAATACATGTCTTCACACAGAGGTGAGTGTTGTAGCCCTTCATAAATTAACTTGATATAATATTGTAGTTTGTTTCAGTATTTTTAAGTAACATGATATTTTTTGTTGTCAATGTTCAGTCACTCTATAACTGTAATTATTATAACCTTTAACTGTTTTAACTTTAGCTGTTTACCTGATATGATTGTTCCAAACCTCAGACTGATTTCTGTGCTTTAACTTTGCTGCAGGTTTCTGGTTCATTGATTATCATGGGTTATAAAATTGTATCTGTTCTGGCATCTGTTTTGGCTTTTTCCTCATGGCGCTGTAAGTAACATATTCTAACACAGTTACATCTGTTTCTACATGCTGTCTCTTTTTAAAATGCTGTCATGTTTTTGTCCTTTTCAATGTTAGATTATTTTCCAGTGGATAAACCAACAGATCTAAGGATGGTTCATTATCCATTTCAAATGCAACCAATAAAAACGGTGGAGGAACGGGAATGGAAAATGAAAGAGCAGCAGACGATTGTAGTTGTAAATCAGAAAGATTTCAAAGCAGAACCTGTTAAGTTATCAGTAAGTTATCAGTTGATTAACAGTGATTTTACATTTCTGTTTCATTTTGACTACATTTTCAGCATTACACGTCACAGAAAGTGACATGCTGATAATGCAGGGTGTAACAAACACTTAACCCTTTGAAAACTAAATAATTTTTTCTTTCAGGACGTGACGATGCCACATCCCTCAGAAAATCTCTGTTTCACATCTACAGTCTCCACATTGAGTGGATCCTTCCCTCTTGGCACAGTGTTCATTATTCTTCTGATTCACCTGTGTGGAGGTAATCTGGGCTTCTTTATTTAAAGCAGCTGTTTTTTTTTAACTATTGGTAATAAAATGCTGTTCTGTTGTAACTTCAGCTGATTTGGTGGCAGCTGTGTCTGCAGGGATTCTCCACCTGTTCTCCATCAGTGTCTTCATTGACTTGGTGTTTGGGATGATCACTCTTTACCACTTGAACAAGATGAAACGTAAGTCTCTATTTTTAGTCATTCTTTGTTTATAAATAACAAACTCATCAGTTAGTAGAGCGACACATAAAGTACTATGATGTAGAATAGAATAGAAGTACTTTATTCATCCCAACCGGGAAATTAAATGATACATTAATAGTTTCTCAATCAGTTTTCACTTGATACTACCATTTGTATTTTAAGTGAAAAATTTCATAAATGCTGGCCCAGAAATTAGTTCGCAGTAGGACTAACAGATAGAATTTAAGCATAAATATGAACAGCTGAAGATAATTGGTTTGAAAGGTTGTTTTGTGAAGAGAACTAATTAAACTGGATGACTGTCTTCATATTCAACTCAGTTCAATTTAAAGTTCCTTTCTTTTATCCCAAAGGGCTATTAAATGTTGCAACTACTTTAAACCATTGTTAACCTCTGTTTGACCATTTGTTTTGGAAGATGCTGGAGTAGGGGATATGATCCTTGGTTATTATGATGTATGGAAGCGATGGTTTAACTTTCACTTTCAATCTCTGCTCTGCATCCATAAAGTATACTTTTCAACTATTCTGGGATTTAGGGTCAAAGTTTAAGTAAAGGGAATCAGTGGCTCAGATGGCCCTGACTCCGGAGTTTCCCAGTTCTTATCCTGGAGCTTCCTGGGGGAAATCAGAGTCTCTGCATCAAGAAGGGAATCTGTGTAATATGTCTGCCTCGTCTGTTGGCATGTTGTTTTGGAGTAGTTTTGCTTGTTGCCATGGATGCACATTATAACAATAGATTAAATGTAAAATAGTAAGAGCTGAAATCCTTCCAGCTGCACAACATCCAGAACCAGAGAAACTGTCCAGACCACCAACACGTCACCTGAAACATGTTGAACAAAGAACAAATCAAAACTGATATGTCACAGCTTCACCAACATGCGACGATGAGCAGCACAATTCTAAAATAACCACATTAATACTCATATTATAATGAACCATCAAGCTTTAGATGCAGCCTGAACCACCTGAAACTCACAAGCATTTCAACTAATACATTTTAATAGGCTGAAATGATTCGATAATCCAGAAAGCTGAAACTGAATCATTGATTTTAAAAATAAGGCTTCATATCTCTTGTTTTTTTCTGTTTATATTCTCTTGTAGAAAAGAAATTGACACCTTAACCTTAATGCATTTTGAAAAGCTCAGATTCATGTAAAGGTTTGAATGTGTTGGATTGACTTAAACAAGCAAATTTCAGAAAATTGAATAAAGATTTTTTTTCTTGTTTTTATTTTGGGAACAGGTGAGAGAGAAGAATTGGTGAAGACGAACTCTGAGCTTCAGAGGAAGCTGCAGGTGACGGAGCAGGACTGCAGGGATGAAGCTGAAATGCTGCAGGAAGTGAAGAACAAACTGAAGACATGGATGCATCACATCAGAGTCACAGCAGAGGACATGGAGGCTGAGACAGAAGAAACCAAACTGAAGCTTCAGGCTCAGGAGAAGAAAGTGACCATTTTTAACCCATCTGAGTATATGATGATGTTTGGGGATGAAATGCAGGTGGAAACTGGAAAAGCCTAAGAAAAGATGATAAAAACATTAAAAATGAGAGTTTTTTATCTACAGAGGGAGGTAATTAGTTCAGACAGTCAACACAGAAAATATTCATATTGTAAAGAGTTACAGCATAAAAAGCCATAAAGATAAAAAAAAATAGATTTAAGTTTAGAAGGAAAATGTAAATAAATACTAATTTATTAACCTGGTTACTGACTCTGATGGTCTATATATATTGTATTTATTTTTTTCTTTTTGACTAAACCCAGTTTGTTAACTTTTTTTAACAAGTATTATTGGAATAATGCAACAATACATGAAAGATTTATGCAACGTCAGTATTGTCTGTTTGGATGGTCTTTAATTGTTTTCACCTGCATTTTTAGATCAATTATAAATTTGCCAAAAGTTTAACAACAATGAAACTTGAGTTCTGTGTCTGATAAACAATCTAAACAAGCTATATATCCAAGTAATTGTTTTCTGTTTGACTTTTTAGTTTTCACATTATAGTGGTGAAGCTCTTCAAATTATTTTTTTTCTGCTCATCTATTTTAAGGTCCCATAGAAGCATCAGAAAATAGCTGCAAAAATTTATTGCTTCTGTTCACTAAATAGATAACTAGACATTAATCAACATGATGTTTTCAATTGTAGTCAAACATTTCAAATTTAGTATCACCAATAACAACATGGCCAGTCACTAAAATGTGGTGTCACCTTGTTATTTTATCTTATATATATATATATATATATAACATCAGTTAGCACAAATGTTTAACATACAAATCCAGAACTGTAATGCTCATATAACTGTATAGGAACGCTGCATAATAT
>CAEGAF010051767.1:0-19979 GCA_903067075.1 Micropoecilia bifurca
CGTAAGCTTAAACCTGCCCCTTTGTTTTTGGTTTACGTTTTTTTTACCCCCACATACGGGTGCCGGGGGGGGGGGGGGGGGGCCGCCCCGGGGCCCCCCCCCCCCCCCCCCCCCCCCGATCCGGGCGTCACCCCCCCATCCGGGCGTCTATGCAGAGGCGGTGACGTCACCGGGCTGACTCCCTTCCTGCTGCATCACAGCAGCCTTCAGCAGCAGCTCTTGGTGGTACTTGTGACCGTCGGGGACGGAACACACACCGCCAGTCGACAGACAACAGGAGCCGTCAGCAGGTTTAACCATCATCCCGACACGGGGCTCGGTGTCAGGACGTGGCTGCAGCGCGATAACCCCGCTCCAGTTGTTGGGACATGGCCAGGCAGGAACAGGTTCTGCTCTTGGAGCCTCAGCACGAACTGAAATTCAGAGGTAAGAGGGAGGGGAGAGAAGGGGGGAGCCTCCTCTGCCAGCATGAAAATGGGGGGACAGTCCAGTGTAGGATTAATCAAAACGGGGAGAGGCTGCAGAGCTGTTGTATTTTGACAGTGTTGCTTTGTAAAGACCCAATTGCTGTTCTCAAAGGACTCATGCTAGGCGATCTGCTAGCTGGATTAGCTTTCGACATTGAAGTTAGCTGGGCCTTGAAGCTCATTTTTCCTGCAGCAATCATATTTATAAGCGTCCATACATGAAACGCACACCTGTTAGCTTACAGAAGGGATTGTTACTCTCTTGTGCATAATAAGGCTTTGTGAAATAGTAAAAATTGCCGTACTCCTCAGCTAAATCACCTCTAGCAATGATAGCTTAGTAGCATTAGCCTGCTCTCTGATTGGCCAGCCAGCTGTCATCTAATAACTTGACAGCACGCAGGACTGGGCAGCTTCTGCTGTTTAACGTCATTACGGCGCCGTCAACATTCACTGTTGAGGGTCCAGCAACTGTAGCAAACATCCTGGCTACGCTTGGTATTCGGTTTGGAGATATCACGTTGCTTTAGGCCCAAATAATGTTACATAAACTCTCATTGTACTCCACTTCAGCATGTTGCAGCAGATTAAAAAGCTCTGCCACAGCTCCAGATATTAAACTTTGGCTCTTGAAATGCACAAAAGGGATGCAACGTTGATTGCTTAAGAAAATAAACTGCTCACACAATGGTGGATATTTATAAGAGACACAGAAAAAACATTGAAAATAGAATAGTTATAATATATCCACCATGTAATTGTGAAATATTTTCTTGAATGGGCTTAATGAATGATTCAAATGTATTAATTAGGGATTGTTTTAGTCAGCATGAAAAATCCAAAAAATTTTCCAACCATGCATCCATTTTCTTTACACCCTTGTCCCTTAGTGGAGGGGGGGGCACACTCACACCCAGGGACAATTTGTAGAGGGACAATTAATCTGACAGTCATGTTTTTGGACTGTGGGAGGAAACTGGAGTACCCGGAGAAAACCCACGCATGCACAGGGAGAACATGCAAACTGCATGGAGACCAGGGCCGGGAATCGAACCCACAACCTTCTTGCTGCAAGGCAACAGCTCTACCAAAATTGAAATTTTAATGTGTTCTAAAGAAACATAAAGTCTAATCACTCTCCTGTGCAGTTTCAGTTAGATGAATTAAAATATTAATGAAAATGTTTCATTATTGCTACATTTGTCTTTTCCACTAGTACTTATTGCAATTTTTTGAGGACATATTTAATGAACATCTTATTTTATCAACTACACAATGGAATGTATCTATTGCATTTTTAGTGTGCAGGTGATTAGGACTTCAGAAATATTCAATGATTAACAGATAATTATCATTCTTGATTAGCAATGATGACTCCAAACAAAGGAGACAAGGGATAATTTTAAAACAAAAACGTGACAAACAGGCATTAAGTCTTATCAATGAGATTCTTGGTATATCAGCTTTTAAGTCTGTAACACATCTGGTCAAAATTGTTTTAAATAACACATTGGCAATTTTACCACATGCATCAAGAAAAAATGTGTTTAATCGTTTCACCTTTGCTGGGATATTGTTATCACTTGAGCCACAAGCCAGGTCAGGGTAACTGAACAAGGGGTGAAACATGAGGTCATGTACTGGAATAAAATAAATAGTCTATCTGTGTTTTGCAACGTCTTTATTCTTCTGACCGTCTCTCCTTTTAACCTCAAGATAGCTTATTTTCTCAGCCTGGATGTGAGTATAAAACATATCATGATTTTATTTATTGAAAAAAGCCCAGGTTTTGAATTTTGCACAACTTTTACACTATATATATCTATCACACTGTCATATTTTTGACTCGAAGCAACCTTTTGCATAGTTTAAAGTGTTGTACAAAAGCAGTAAAGCCTCAATTATAACCTTTTTCATGGTTTAGCTAGTAACAGTCATTATTTAAATGGCACTATTTTTGTTGATGCATTTGACATCAGCTTGCAAGGCATTTTCTTATTTTTTTGTGCTTACAGCCTCCCAGATGTGATGCCAGGCAGTAAAAATAGCAACCCTACAAACCCACTTTTTCTTTCTTTTTAAAGTTTTAATTGTTTTTTTGTTGTTGTTGTTGTTGTTGTTTTATAACTGGGCAACAATGTAATCCTATAAGTCTTAAAACCTTTGCACATGATTTTGCTGTTTTTTTTTATTTAATTGTGTTAATCTATGGTTCTGTGCAAGACAGAAAGATTTCAGTCTTGGCACACGAGGTAATAACCACAAATCACATGCTTGTAATTAATCACTAAGTAGTTCTGTAGGCACACAGTGTGAAAACCCTGTAAATAAAGTTTAGGCCGTTTAGCTTTGTGAATGACCTCTTGATTAAATATCCTAAACAATCAAGAACTGAACTTTCACCTTTAAACTGTTTTATTTTCAGCACAAACATTAATAATGCGTATCTAAGGGAAAAAAGAACTTGACTGTAAGATCCAGCTATGTATTGTGTTTTCTTAAATATAATCTTTTCATAATACAGGGTTTCCCCCAGAAAACTTGCTAAGCCCAGTGGTCGGGGCTCGAGGCTGTCCACTGGCGGTCTACCGTGTTTTTGTATTAAAAGATGTTAAGTTGACAGAAAGTGTAAAAGTATTACTGTGTAATTATATGTTACGGAAAAACATCTCCAGTGAAATGCTATTTAAACCCACAACTAGTCTAAAAACAATAAATTTGCACTACTGTATTATCCAAATTAAGTCAGCAGCTCCATCAGGTCCCCCAAGGACTTCAAGGGCCCCATAAACATTAAGCATTAATAAGCATTAACTCCAAGTAAACAACATTTGAGATGCATCGTGTAACCGGAAGAATAATACTAAAGATAATAATAAAATAATATAAAATCAGCGTGATGCATGAGTCTGAGCAGAGCGCAAAAACTCCTCACCGGGCTGAACCTGCATGATGAGGTTAGCGCTGCTCGTTATCCACAAACTCGCCAGCCAACCGGGACCACAGACATAAACTTTACAAGGAAGACAGACACAGAGCCACACGCTAGGCAACGTGTTGAGATGTAAACGCTGCATTTACAAAGTTAAATTATTCTCGCCACTCCACAACGCGCCTCTGAATTTGCTACAACTTATTCCTGCGGTTCACATGGAGCTGCGCAACCAGAGTTAACGTGGAAGGTTTTAAACTCTTACCTAGAGTTCTCCAAAGGATCATAATTCCTCACAGTACATCCATACAGGTCAGCCTGTGTCCAGTTTGAGTGATAGGCGGCAGTGCGCAATCCACGCTGAGGTAAAGCAGCAGCAGCGCGAGGCAAAGCGCAGAGGCGCCAGCTGTGTGATTGGTCCGCGTGCTGCTGGGTTTAAATGCATAAACTATAAACCTATCTATTATAAACCTATCCTTTAGGAATAAATATGCTCTGCTAGTAAAATGTTAAGAGCAAAAGAGATGCTTGCAGCCCGGCTTAACACAAGCAAACAAGCAAAGCTTAGCCTGGCAGCGGGGCTAGTAAAGCATGGTGGGCCGCCAGGCTTATAATACACTGGGGGAAACCCTGCAATAGTCTTCAGCTTTTATTTATGGTTTTCACAAATTGAATTAGACTCAAAGCTACTTCCAGGAAGAAGTAGATCAGGTGTTACAGTAGTTTGTATTGTTTCGTTGAAGTTTATTTTTAAATGTCAAACAAAGATTACGAAGGTGTGAATCTACCTTTTGTCTTTGCTCAGAAAAGAAGGGAAGTATTAGTAGCTGATGTTTGCTGATCTGAAACTTTATCTTTTCTCGTGGTATATGTCCATGTTTTTATCAGTAAAAGTTTGCTTTACTCAGTTTCATATCTTATCCTCAAAGTAGTTGCTTCTATAGACGTTTGGTATGGTAAAACATATTTGATTTGAGCAAGGGGAGTAATTTATAATTGTTAAATAGAAAAACAAATAGTATTCTGTAAGCTGTAATATTTTTCACAACATAGAACATCTGCAGATGGGGATTACTGTTGATAAGATATATTAATTTTGTGGTAGTTAGCTAAAAATAAATAAATAAGGACTTTATTACAAATATGTAATATAAAATAGTCTTCTAGATGTTAAACATTACATTTGAAAACTGTATGTATGATCTTGCTATTTCATCTGCTTTCAAATTTTAATCATAGACTTTCTTATTGTTGCTTAGTCAATTATGAATTATTACCTTTATCTCTGTTATTTCAGGAGGGACTCGTTTCAGTGTTAGTTCTCTGCCAATGTAGAAAACATTTCAACAAATCAATGCTGTTTGTGCAGAAGGTGAAAGAGATATTTAGTTTGCTGATAAGTTTCCGAGGAGACATTGTTTGTTTTTGGTTTGTATTGTATTCATTTCAATGCAGCTTTTGTCCAGTCTGAACAAAAACTGGACAAAAACATTTGATGGGTTTAGTATGCTATGTTTCCGAATAAGAAAACGAATATTATTCACCCTAATGGAAATAATTCTGAATTAGCTTGATTATTATCTTGTATAAAATAAAAACATATTTCTATTAACCAAAGAAAATGAAGCCTGAACGGAGTGGTTAGGATTAATTAACACAATTAAAGTTGAAACTCAATAATGAAAAATACTCCATCGTTTTTTGATTCTATGGAAACCTGTTTAAAGCACAGGGTTGCCTCTGTGCCTCAGAATATGTTCAACAACGGAATAACAATATTTTCTTTCTCTTAATTATATTAAAACGAGTAAGAAGCCAGAAATGTTGTGCCAATTTAGAGCTATTTTTTCATATAGCTAATCCATAGATAAGCTAACACTTAGAAGTAGTAATGTCCTTTATGGAAAGAAGTATTAATTTTGGATTCAGGTGAGCAAACCAGATGCTTGTATAAACCCAAGCATCTGGTTTATACAAAAGGCTTAGTTTGTTTCGCAAAGGATCTGGCCATTGAGAATGTATCCAGCAACAGGCCTGCTTTGTTTCTGTTTCTGGATATATTTCATCATATTTTTTGTTTTAATCAGCAGAGTAGGTTCCCACAGCTGCTCTACTTGTCAGCTCCCATGTGAGCACAACATTTGTTAATGTTTACGTATTATTAGTGCTAAATCTTTATCTACTGAACAGAGAAGTAATAGGCACTGCTCTGCTGTTATCAGTGGTGTTATTTTTATGTCTTCAGCTGTATTCTGACTATTAACGGCTACAGGAGCAGCTGATAGATTATTACAGTCCATGATTCCCTTTAAATGTGACAAATAAGTTGGTCTTATTGTTACCCTTTCTGGTGCTATAATATTTTTGCTTTTATATTATATGCCTCTGCTTTTATATTAAACAGGAAAAATCAGAGTAATTAAACTTGGTTAACTTGAACTCTACATAAAGTCTTATTGCTTTGTGAAGGATGCATTAATGTCTGTTTTGACATTCATACTGTTCCGAAAGTGTTGCTAAATTGTATATTTCTGTTTTATTTTAATTAAATTGATACCAGACTCCTACTTATCCACATTTTTCCTTGTTATAGTTATGGATTTTGTGTAGACAGATGAGAAAAAGAGCTTGAAGGGGCTGAAAGCCTTCTGTCAGCCCCACATTTGTCAGGATGTAAACTGTAATTTGACTCATATTTTATTTATTCATGAAATTGTAATTTGCGTTTGCAAGGCCATATTAATTCCTAGAGGGTTTCCACTAAGAGTCATTTATTTCAGCTTTAAATGAACAACACAAGGTCTTTAAGGTATTTCAAGCTTGAGTCACCCACCTTGCATTATTTACACAATATGGGACCAGTATGCAAACTAAATGTGATGAGTTTTCTCTGCCAAATGAAACCGCTGATTGTCATCATTTCTGAGATTTCATTGTCCATAGCTGTAATACTTTAAATTACATTCGATTTCAAATCTTTTGCAAAGAACAGGAATTTCTTTAGTACCGATTTTTCATGATTTTTTTTTTCAGGGACTAGTTTTCTGCGTTATTGACAAATCTGTGCAACCTAATGCAGCTGGCCTTGGAGAGCCTTTTAGAGATGTGGGCTGCATCTATAATGATGTTGAAGCCAAAGTGCTTTAGCTGTCCTGTTTTTAGGTTTTACCATAAAAGAAGAATGTGATTCATAGATTTATTTTTTCTGGATTACAGATACTTTTCAGTCCAGTTTACTAAAACATGTATTTGTTTGAAGTAGTCTTTTGTTATTTGACTGTTTTTCTGTTGCTGGTGTTTCCCCTGCAGCAGTAAATGATGGATGTATATTTTGATTTTGATCATTTGCTTTGGCTCATTTTTTTTTTTTTACTGTGTATCTTAAAGATGTTACGAACCTTTTGAGTTTGCGTGCCAGTTACAGTTTATTCTCCATCTGTCTTTTTTGATTTGTCTTGTTTTTCTAGCATTTGGCATTGCGGTAATCTGACCAAGGAATGGTATAAACCCGTTTGTGTGGTCGCTCAGATCAAAACCTCCCCAGGTTTAAAATAAAAAAAATCTCTCTGCAGGTTTAGTTTATGTGTTTCTTCCTGGAAATTATTTATCTCTTTTCTTTTATGTCTTATTTTCCCAACCATTAAGATTACGTAAAGTTCATATTTTTACAGGTCTCTTCTGTTTACTCTTCTCTCAGGGCCGTTTTCAGACGTGGTCACCACCAATCTTAAGCTCTCCAACCCTACAGACAGGAATGTATGTTTTAAGGTCAAGACGACGGCGCCCCGCCGGTACTGTGTGCGGCCCAACAGCGGCATCATTGATGCAGGCACCTCAATCAATGTCTCTGGTAAGGATAAATTAATAGTACTGACTTGTTTGTTAGATTTTCCTATAGGTTTCTGTGAATCCCGGCGCTATGGTAAATTTTTCTCTGTAATGTGACTCTGAATTTGCTTATTCTTGGATTTTTTTCATAGTAAATCATAAGAAAATGCAGCGTAATAAGCTGAGGTGCGATTGCACTTAACATGCTATTGGCTGGTGTTTGCAAAGCAACCGGTCCAGGAGCACCATTTATTTTCCTTGCTGCTGATTGGCTGTGCCCTCAGGAGTGAGCACAGCTTTCGCAGTTGTTCAAAGATGGCTTCAACTGTACATATGTAACTTTATTTTATTTATTTGTTAAAACAGCCACTACATCATGACCGTAGTTTGAGACGGAGAATCTGGGAAAAAAATGAACTTTTCTGCCTTCTGCCAGTGCTAACTAGAAACAACCAATCTGAGCCAGGAGCCGGATTTTAGTGCTGTCAATCAATCTTGTGTATGTGCTGCTGGTAGTCTACTGTAGTTCATTAAAATGTTGGATATTTAGTCCACAACTATAAAATAATATAATACACCACTATCTAATTATACAGCTCTTTGGATTGTTACAATATTGATTTTTTTCTGGATAATAAATTGTTCCAGTAATTATTACAATAAAGAATATTATTATTCAGATAATTTTCAACTAATGCATTGATAATGACATAATAATTGCAAGTTGACCTTCTCAGAAACTTAGAAACTTTAATTTAGGCACTTAACACTGGAATTGGAAGACATTTCAAATTTCCAAAATATAACGCAATCAAAAACAATAAATAAAAGAAATAAAAACACCTCAAAACCAAGACTATAAATAAAATTGATTATGTCTCTGTAAACAAAATTTCCCTTCAAAAAAAATTTTTTTTATTGTTGGGTAACAAAGGGAAATTTTAAAGGAAATTTCCAAAGGATTTCCTCCAAAAAGCCAGGTAGTACAGTGAGTCCTCCCAGGCTGCTTTTCCACTCACTCTGGAGTAAAGAGACGAATGTTTCCATACTGTGACACCCCGACCAGATGCTCATTTTACAGCCTCCCCTATCTGGTGTCAACAACCCCAGACTGAGTTACTGCTGCTCGCTGTCAACAGTAGGTGACAAGCCGAGTCCATCTCAGCTGCCATCATTCGTTACCCTTATTAGACTGAAAAGGGTCAACTTGGAGTCACAAAACAGGATTTTTTTGCTTAAGAACAGAATTTCATTGGCAAACTTATAGGTGTGCTCTGGAACCAGTTTCTTTTCTCAGCAAGTACTCAGGCTTACATGGGGTTTTTTAAAGCACTGCAGTTGACAGAACCGTGAAATGTGGATTCTTGCATTTCAGGAAATGTACTTATTAAAAGCAGAGCACGTTGTTTTGATGGATACATCCAGATGGATTTAAGGTTTTCCATACCTTCAAAAGAAAAAATAGTAAAATATTATCTGTGCTGACTATCTCAAATTATATTTGGCTATGCTTGCTCTACTAAATTTAATTCAAATTGCTGTTTCTTATGCTTTCTTTATTTTAAAAAAACTGTCTAGGTTAAGCTCGGCATCTACATCGCTTGTTGCTTTTGGTGGCGATTTTGTACTAAAACATATAAAATCCAATTAAGCCTATTAATGTAAAGTCATAAGAGCTGCTGTGGGTTTGCAACATTTAGAAAATTGAAAACAGCTGATTTCTAGAATTTTACTTAATCTATATATCTAGTAATTTAGCAGTAAAATGTTTTTGAATTGAGAAAGTTACTTATTTTGTCACAACATGGTGTACAATTAAATGCAATTAAGTGAGATTAATTATTTCCAGACTAATCCCAAGTAACTAAGTTAAAAATATAATCAACTGAGTTGTTTGTGGATGTTGCTTGTGTGTCAGATTTATAGGTGTACCAGAAACATATAAATAACATTTAAGTAAGCGATTAATTACATTTAAACAAGTTGAAATGTATCGAAATAATTAATCAAAATTAATGCATTAAAGTCAAAGCTCTAATATAATTATATATACTGCTTTGCTGTAACTATATGCTGAGTTTGACTGCGACCACAAGAATGTTGTTCATGATTGGTGTTAATCATGAACAACCATCTAAATGGAAAAGTCTAACTTGACCATGTAAAAACATTTTTCATATCCACACCTATTAAAATGTATGTAGCTCATTGTGAATGATTTTATGACACAGTATATGCAGCTCTGGATAGTGTTATCATTTCATTAGCTTGTCCTTACATTTATTTCCTGTGGGCTTTTTGTTTTGACTGAACCAGAGACTGATTCATCTGTCCAAGCTGAGATCTGAGTAGATATTTACTCAATATATCAGCTCAAAAGTCTCCGAGTTATGTCTGATGTTTTCTAATAATCAGAGGCCGTACTAGCTCCATTTCAAGTCAAATATATTTTCATAACAAAGTTCAACGTATAAAGTGGAAGCCGATGAGTTGCAGGTTATTTCTGTGTAGTCAGTACTTATTTCCCTTTCAGATTTAATTGAATAGGACAGTCTCAGAAGCACATAATCAGGGGAGTAAAGGCATTGTGCCCTTAGAAATCTGAATCTGAATACATTTGGAGAGTGTGCTTTCACATTCTTGTTAGTTTTGTCTTCAGGTCAATGTCTCAGCAGCCCTTTTTGACAAAGCTCTGTTCTTTAATCTCACACTGTATGTAACGTCGTTTGTAGGTTTGATTTTCCGTTCCCAAGGTTTTGCTTTGAATGCAACTCTAAACCCAAGTAATGCTATTTGAACTGTGAGCTGACGAGGCCACTTTTCACTTGTGAAAAAGAAAAGGCAAATTTATTGCAATATTTTAAGGGAAACTATTTTTTACACAAGTAAAAGTTTCACATATAACAGACTGAGTTTTAATGAATCTGAATTCAATCTGAAAGGAAACAAAACTGAGGACGGTCCTTTTTGTGTTTTCAGAAATAGTGTGTGAATTAGACAACTATCTAACAAAATACTGCATTGTTTTAGTTGTCAGAAGGGGAAAAGTGTTTTCTGTGCACCAGTTTAACAGACTTGTTGATGCAAAGAAGCCATTTTATGTCTGTCAGTTTCCACTTGTATCAACATACTGATTTAAGAGTTTATCTGTAGAAAGCTTTACACTAAGACATCACGTCACAGCAGCACTGTTTTCTTTTAAATTTGAATGCAGCAGCAATTAAGCTAAGAAGATTTCTATTTGTTTTGCCAAAATGTAAATAACTTTTGATCTGAAGCGCATCTCATCTGCTGTTAAATAAGCTCAAAAGAATATAAGTTATATATCTTTTTTGCATCTTTTGCTGTAGCTCAGGAGGTCATTGTACGTCATTGTGGAGTATTAATTTTAATTATACACGTAAACCTTTCTGTTGATGCTTTTTTGAGGGCTTCTTTTAATGGTTGTTGTTTACCCAGCTGCCTTTGCTGTGCTTTCTACTTTTAGCTCCTGAGAGTTTTATAAAGTGCTAGTTCTGGCATTAGGCTAGAGCAATAAACAACACAACTTAAAAAAGAAGCTCTATTTTGAAGTCTTTTTTTCTCATCTCAAACAACCTTTGTAACACTCTCCATTGTTACTCTAAAATGCATTCATACTTTCCTGCCTCCATTCTCTGGTGTTGTCCCAGCGGACCCAAGCTAGATGGTTGTGCAAATTGGGCCTGACTGAAACAGGACATTCTCAATCTGTTCATGCCGTCTGTTTCTGATTTGCAGTGTTGAGCCACATTGATTGCTGAGATGGTGCACAACTCTGCTCTTGGGAGCATTGGCATGTGCCATATATGAAAGTCATGCTGATATCCAGCCAGCTTTGAATACAGGTCATTTGTTTTCAGTGAAATTATAATGAAAATAATAATAAAAAAAAATCCCACAAGCATAGAGGACGTAGTCAGCACTGACGTAGAAATATGGCTTCTGATTACATCCTGATTTAAAAGTTTCAGTCAAAGGAGGTCAATTATCCTCCATTTCTAACCATTTTCATCTTTCCAGACCTCCATTTGACGACACGAGTAAGTGATTACTGTAAATCATTTTTACAGCTTTAAAATACCTTCACGGTGACATCAAATACTAGGAGGACTGATAAAGCGAGAGGCTGAGGAGAAATATTCTCCACACCTGCTTTCTGTTAGGCTGATATGTTATGGTCGGAAGGAAAAAAGCTTCAAAGTTGTTAGAAAGATTAGCCCCAGGGGTATCTGTTGGTCCGTCACTGTATCATCATCACGGTAACAGAAAAGAGTCATATTCACCACTTTCTCCATGCTGTACAAGCATCTCACAGCCTTTGACTTTTATGTAGACATGACGGACATTTCAAGTTGTAACAAATGCTGTTCCGTTTTATTTACTGATGCAAAAATAAATTTTATTTTTGATTTCCATGAATAAACTAAAGGTGTGAAAACAATAGTCATACTGTGTGGGGGGAAGGTTTCAGTATTACTTTGTTTTTCTCCCTTTTCCTTTACTTTTTTGATTAAAACATTTTTATAAAAAGGAGAAGATAAGAAAAAAGTATTTGTTTTGATCAACCCACAGAACTAACACACACCGTGCTGTGAACTTGGCTAGACAATAGAAACTAAAAAAGTAAAGCAATAAAATGTAGAAAGAGAAAAAAAGTACTTTTTTCTAAGAAGAATTTATATAACCATGTAGTAATGCTGAAAAACTACAATTCCTGATTATAATTTTAAATAGTTTGTACATATTTTGGGTTGAGTGCATGTGGGGTTTTTTTCTTAGGAACATTACGTCATATTTGTGTGACAAATAATGACATGTTGGAAACTGTGGTTCTGTGCACTCGAGGTTAGATTTAAATAATTTTAAAATCATTCATTTATATTTTTATACTCGGTTCATGAAATGCATTTATTTAGCAGGGAAAACACAGATATTTCTGTCTAATCTGTCAAACATTAACAAGAAAAAAACTATCCGATTTCAGCTGCTGGCTGATTTATTGGTTGCATCATTTCCATAAAGGAAGGGATTTTTAAATCAAGCACCGTTATGTCTTATCATGTTCAATAAATGTCGCCAGTTCAAATAAAAGAAAATGACAAACTATTATATTGAAAACAATTCTTTCTTCTTTCATTTCCAACCAAATTTTTTTTCATATTTACTACTGTGGCTTAAAAACAAATTTCTAAAGCCAACCTGAAATATATTGTGACTCAGATAAGCTGCGGTGCTGTTTTGCTCATTTTTTCTGTCACTGAGTGTCGTTTTGTGTTTCAGTCATGTTGCAACCCTTTGAATACGACCCAAATGAAAAAAGTAAGCACAAGTTTATGGTCCAGTCCATGCTAGCACCTCCTGATATGACTGACATGGAGGGAGTGGTAAGTGTTTCTCATCTTTCTTTGGTTGTAGTTTGGGAATATTATCTAACTGTTTCTGCATTTTCTTGTTCTGCAATCGTGGAAAAAACATTAAAAACACTTAAACCATTACAGTATCATTTTTGTTTGTTTGTATAAAAACAATAAAACAGTGACACCGGCTGATTTTCAAACCTTAGCTGTGGTAGATATGATTGGTTTTGCATGCAAGTATCACCCAAAATTAAGGAAATCACTGTGGATTTGTCTGTTCATTCAAACTTAGCAGAAGCGATAAATGAAAAATTAGCTGCGCTGTTGACACATTAGCAGAGGTGTGTCAACCATTGCAAATTATAATGTTAGTAAGCCTAAATTTCTGCTTTCATAAACATAACACAAATTTTGTTTACCTGTTTTGAGCACCATGAACTGGTTCAAATAAATACAAATGTGCATTATTAATGTCACTGTTATTGGTTACTAATAATATCAATATTAATTATTTTGTTATGGTACAAATATACATATATTTTATTTTAAATCTGTCCAATATATTCTTGGTGATTTTTAACAGTTTGTAATAATTTGGTTAATTTTGCAAATGTAATATTTCTTGTGCTGCTGGCTGTTCATTATAACTCTGGTTATTTATCATACTTATTAGGAGATATGTTATCAAATAACACAAGTTTCTTACCAATTAGTTTATAATAAAATATTTTTCTGTCTGCAGTGGAAAGAAGCAAAGCCAGAGGAGTTGATGGACTCGAAGCTGAGATGTGTTTTTGAGATGCCATCGGAGAATGAAAAAATGGTCAGCTCTTGGATTTTTTGCTTTGTTTTATCGTTCATGCTGATGGTGTCATTAACATATAATTTAAACCATTGTACTACGGTATGTTTTTATTTAACATTTCTTTCTTTCCAGCACATCTACAGTACCTAATATATACGTTTACAAGGAGAGGCTGCATATTTATTTCTTTTTGCACTCTCAAGTTTCTTTTTCAAAATTACAAGTTCTGGTTGTCAATTATTTTTCCATTTCCTCTTGTGTTTCTTCACCTTTTCTTGCAACAACCACACTTTAACTCCAACGGCCTTTAAGAAAGTCACTTTGTTTTAGTCTCGCATGTATTTTATTTTTGTTGTGGTTCTTCCTCGGCCACCTGATTCCGTTCAGCTGTAGACACAGCGTTTCATCAGAGATAGCAGCTTGGTCAAACAGCTTATTGCACACAGGGAGCAAAAACAGCCTTCAGTAGTTGCTTTGAATTAGTTATGACCTACATGAGACGTTTGCTGGGCTCCCAGTAGGGGCTGTGTGCCATGGAGTGTTTTAGGGAGACATAATGGTGATGGAAACCAGCTTGATCCTCTTATGAAGGGCACTCCTGAGTGCACTATCCTACAAAGGTGTCTGTGTCTCTCTACTGTTGTAAATGAACAGTGTTAAAGTTCCCAAATGTAAACAGATTGTTCTAACTTGATGCCCGGCGACTAAGACGTTTCTGGGAATGCGGTAAGCATTTTAGCACCAGTTTACTGATTGCATCAACCCTCTGTAACCCACTTCCAGCACGATATGGAGTCTAATAAGATGTCGTCGAGCTTGCTGAAGTCGGAGTCGTCTGCGCTGCCCGTGAAGTCGCTGAGCTCCACCCTGAACGACGGAGAAGTAAAAAATTTCATGGAGGAGTGCAAGAGGCTGCAGATGGAGGCTCAAAGGCTACGGGAAGAGAACAAACAGATTAGAGTGAGTAAAACAACTCAAAAGACAAGAATTACTTCATTCCTTCTCGTCCTCGTTTCTCTTGTTTTGGTCCATTTCTCAGTGACTCACAGGTCTATAGACAGACAGGAAACTTGAGTTTGTTCAATTAAAAAAATACTTTACTGAGCCCAGGGGGAAATTAAATAAAGTTAAAAGGTTGTTTTAATTGTGGCTTAAAATATATTCTTTGTTGTGGAAAGAAAAATGTGATTTCTTATCTGGCCAAAAGTACAATTTGATGAATAAAACCACTCATTGTTTAGACTGAAACATCCAGACTAAGTAATGTTGGTTTTTTAAACCAGAGTGTCAAATGATAAAATAAGTTTGGACGCTTCTGATCAACGAGCTCAGTTATGTAGAAGATTTAAAGTTGGTTTCAAACACTGAACTCCATTAATGTTAAGTCTGTCCAAGTCCATCATAGTCTTTTTTTCAATATTTCTTGACATCCATTCTTCCATCAAGACTATTTCTAATAAGATCTTGGCTGGCACTAGATCAGCTAAAGGGATCTTTTAGATCTGTTTTATGCTCCTTTTTGTTTTTAAGGGAAAGTTTTTCAACTTTTATTAATGACATTATGAGTATCAATCCAAGAAATGTCACGTTATTTATGTATATATGTGGAAAAACACAAAAAAAGTATGTGAAACTTTATTTAAATATGTTTGTTTAATTTTGTTTATTTTTAGTAAACTTAATGTTTCATCACTGAAATAATCCATCGATTATATTCAGAGATTTCTAAGAGAAGGTCTTGTCATATTTATGCAACCAATGACTATTTTAGTAATTGAATAATCAATTAATCTGATCTGATATCTGATAACTGGATAAGAATTTTGCCACGGTCTGTATAGTTTTCACTTAACACTTTTACACAACATTAGAAACACATTAAAAGATGGAAATAAACAAATAATTAGATTAATTTTTAAATAAGAAAATAATGTATTGCATAAGATGGAATAACATAATATTCTTTTAGTGCATGTTTTATTATTTGCAGCAAAGGATTCATCAGCAGCTAAAAAAAGCTTCTAACATCAATATATGAAAGGTTCGGCCCTTTCTTTTTGACTGATTATTTTTTGGATTCAGTAACTAATAAATGGAGAGCAAAAGGCACTTGAGAGTTTTTTAATAATGTGAACTAGGTGAAACTAAAACTACATCACTTGAGTTTTGGGTAGAACATATTTTTAGACCATTTTTTTTAACTTAAATTCAATATCTACTTATTTTTCCTTCAATTTTGGTTTAATCACTGCTCTGTGTATGTTGCTCCCTCAGAAAATGGCTTTTTTTGCATCTGTACACTCAAAAATAATGATTAATCAATTAGTAAACTAGTTATTTCAACAATCAATCAAGATTAATCTGATTAATCCAATTAATTTTCAGCCCCAATCTGAAGTGTCTGAGAAATCATGAAATCAATTCAAATGAATGAGCCTAAATGTTCTCATGTGTGCTGCGTATAAAACCAAACGGCAGAAATGAATCCTGAATCCTAAATGAAAGACAGATTGAACAAATAAACTTTTCATCAAAAGTTTATATGACTTCAATAAACCGTCATTTTGGTACTGATTAATAATCACGGTAAAGTAAAGCAAATGAATTGGCTTGTTGAGTCAAAGAAAGCGGAGAGCCCTCCACCCTTCGACAGCTACTCAAAGCCCAGCTTTGCAACAAGTAATTTAAATCAATGCGCCTGCTATCAGTCACAACTATCGATGAGGTAAGGCTTGAAAAGGAGTTCTGTAAAAGTCGGGCTGGGCATGAGTCACACTCGCTCCCTCCCACCAGGCTGCCAAGAAAGAGTCGGCCTCCTCTCCAACATCACCGCCATCGCTCCCCTTTAAGGTCCTGCCAGAGGCAGAGCGATTGTTGGCTGGTCCTGCGGCTCAGATTAAACTAACATAGTGACCCGACTCCGCCCCACCCGCTGCTGGGAAATGAAGTGTGTTAAAGCCTGGCGCCTTGTGTGTTCCTCCGGGGATTGGGTTGGATGAAACTTTAAGCAGATCCTGTTTCTTTGAGCTGATAAATAAACTCTTTTCTAGGGCTGGGAGATATGACTTTAAAAAAAACAATATCAGATCTGATTCTTTTTTTTCTTTCTTTTCCAGAATGAAAGTTACAGAAAATGTTTTTAAAAGGTGGCTTTCATTTTAATCATTCTGTCTGTGAGTTGTCTGACAGAGTATTAGGGACAGATTATGAGATTATACTGGAAGTAATAGGGGCGATATGGACTTAAAGTTTTATCATAATATTTTGTGGTTATAATGTGACCGTAAGAACTGTTTATTATTTCTTTTTTACCGAACTGTATGGCTATGACTACATCAATCATACCTCCAAAAACATGAAAAACATGTCCATTCATAATGCATTTCTTTAAGACCCCAGTCACATAAAAACGTGAATTAAATGGATACAGTAACTGCATTTAAACATATTTTCAATTTTATTGATATTTATTGATTCTGTTTTTGAACAGTGGAGAAGATAAACTAACAATAATGATAATACGGACAGATTTGGAGGGTTTTAAATATTGTTAATTGGCATTTCATTGTGACAACGATGCACCAAACTTCATAGAAATTTAGCACGATAAATGATGAGCGATGCAGTAAATGCATCACTAATAGCAGAAAAATTCTCAAAATTATGATAAAAAATTGTTTTAATTAGAAGAAATCTTTATGACCAACATCTGATGTGATCTCCTCAATTTGTCTATCTTACTTTAAAATAGTTCAATTCAGATAATAATTTCATTCTGTTGTTAAAAGATAAAGTTTTTCTATTAAGTATATTCTTGACACTTTACCAAAATGCTCAGCATTCCTCATTTTAGTTTTTGTTGTTTTTTGTGTCAGAGTTTTCATAAAGTTACAAATTAAATTATGTTCCTAACTTTTTAACTTTATTCTTGTAATTAATAAAAAATAATTGAAGCCTGACCCTAACACTTTGTTGTAGAGTTGTAGTTAATAGAAGCTGTACAAGACGCTGACCTCACTCTGAACGTATGGAAACCCAAAGAGGACGTTAGTGCATGGGGAAAAAAAATAAAACTTCCAAAACAGGAAATTCAACAAATTAATAAAATCCATCCATTACCCACCTGATTAACAAACCAGAAATTTTTTTTTTAACCTTCCGTTTCTTTCTCCTCCAACCTGTTGCAGGAAGATGATGGTTTCCGGATGGGGAAGAGCAACATCATGTCATCCCAGCATGCCTCAGGCTCCATGAAGAGGGAGGAAGGCTTGAGCGCCCGCTCCGTGGCCCTCATCCTCCTCTTCTTCACCGTCGGCGTCATCGTGGGGAAGCTGATGTTGTAGAGAGCGCAGCACTTCGGTCAGCCGCAGCATGCTTTCATGGTGGATGAAATACACACGGGATCTTGGATTTTCAGAGCAGAATGCCGTATTTGCTGGGCGGGGCGGGGCGGGGCGGGGCGGTACTAGTTTTGATTCAATCCCATTTATGTAAAAAGTTTAAATTTAAAACGGTAATCTATGAGAGAAAAAGAGGAAAAAAAAATGACTCATCTTAAGAACAAACACCTCTGTAATCATCACATAATCCTTCTGGCCTTCTTCCCAAAGTTTCATGTATTCAGATGATTTGTTTCGGGGGTTGGTGGGGAAACAGATTCATAATTTAACTGGTAATTCAGTTCAGAGAGTCTTCTAACAACGAGCGAGAAAGCGTCAATGCGACCGGGTCAGATTGCAGCTGTGTGAATGTCGTTTCATTTGATTAGATTGTCGTTTCTTTTTCTAATTGATGCACGCCAGAGCCAATCCTCTCCGACATGTGACGACTCCACCGCGCAGTAAATCATGCTTTTCCTTCCAGTGGAACCCTGTTTTTTAAGGAAGGGAGGACCCAAAAGGTCAGGGGTCGCACACAGGGGGCTACAACAGAGTCTTCTCCAGTCGAAGGTTTTGTAAAATCTCGTCTTTGATTGTGGAACAGCTTTGATGTGTGTAAGAAACACTACAACCAGTGTTTTATTTCCTCATGCCCTTTTTTATGTTTTTGTTGCCCTAATTTATTCCCGCCACCTGTCTGTCGATCACTGCTCACCACATCCTCGCTTGTCAGAGGAGGATGTTTGCATGCGTTTACACGAGTGTTGCATCTGGACTCTTTAATTTAATTGCTATTGTCATTTAACTGTAGATTTGCACAATTTAATTGCTGTTTTTTTCTCCTCCTTCCTCCATTGTCCCTTTTTTTCTTGCAGTTTTTTTTGTTGTTTTATGTTATATATATATATATATTTTTTTTTTCCTTTGGTAGGAAGTAAAGCAGACAAAAGAAACTGAAGTGATGTTTGGATCGTTTCTGTAAATCGATATGAAAGCTTTGCCTTGTGACCTGTTGGGGCAAGTTATTCTCAGGCCAAGATGGAGGTACAATTACAGTACATAATAGACTGAAGGAGATCAAATGGCTTTTCCTGACATCAGCAGGATCAGGATCCCGAATGTGATGGAGAAACAACTTTGTTCAGCTCTTGTTTTCCTCCGTCTCATTGTGACATTTGTTGACATTCTGTCTTATTTCTGGCAAATTTCATGTTAAAAAACAAAACAAAAAAATACACGCCTTTATTGAGTGTTTTTTCTGTTATTTTTGTAAATTCATCATCTCTGCACTGCATCACATACATTAAAATGCACTAAACTGAAAAGGATCACTGATTCTTCTGCAGTCAGGCTATGACTTGGGGGACCATGCTCACAAATCATCTTCAAATCCATATTCTATGGTAGACAAGTGTCTATTTTTAGTTGTCATTCTTCGAAGGAAAAATAAGCAGCTGGTGATATTTATCTTCATCTGTACAAATGAAATGATCAGAAAAAGGTTGACAAACTTTCTTTCAGTTCACATTTGCTGAGGAATAAAATGTCAGAAATGTTCTATTTTTTTCTTCTGTTGAGTGGAGGGAAAGTTAATATGGATCTGATTGGTGGGTAGGTAAGTGGAAATAAACATGAGTTTGTGTTTTTGCTAGAGATGTGCCGATCAGGTTTTTTCCTTCCGATACCAATCACCCATGAGGGCCAATCACCGATACCGATCACGTAATTATTTTTTTTAATCATAAGCACTACCGGTTACATTATGTGGAAAAAGGAACCATGAATTCATTTTTATTTAGACAAAAACTTGTTTTTAATAACATTTTCCAAGAAAAAAACTAGGGATGTGCCGATCAGGTTTTTTCTGCCGATCACCTGAGGGCCGATCGCCGATACCGATCACAATTATTATTATTTTTTTTATCATAAACACTATCGTTACATTATGTGGAAAACAGAACCATGAATTCACCTTAATTTAGACAAAAACTTGTTTTTAATAACTTTTTCCATGAAGAAAACTAAACAGGCATTGTGCAAATTGTACTGCTATCAATAATACTATCTTTAACAGACTGATAACATATGAAGGTTCTGAAGAGGCTAAATAATGCAAAGAGCCAAAATAAAACCTCTCAACATTGACAAAAGATTCAAGTATAAAACTTAACATTCAAAGGCAAAAACAGG
>CAEGAF010051770.1:0-22557 GCA_903067075.1 Micropoecilia bifurca
TGTCATTGCTGACATTCTCAATAAGCAATATCACAGAAATATGTCTTCACTAATGTAGGTTAGAATATTTCCTCCAGCATTTCCTCCAGTGGAGTACTGAAAAGAAAACACCCAACATGTAGAACTCAATATCTGCATATTGAAAGTTTTCATGGATCTTGGATCTAAATGTTAGGTTTGTTTGGTGCATATCCAGTAATTTCATCAGGTACATTCTCTTGTTTGTCTTGTTCACTTTAAATTTACTCTTTCATATAACCCATGCTTTTATATGTATATATATATCTGTCAGTCAAACTTTCTTTTAAGTTTAATTTGACCTCAATTGACTTTAATAACTCATCTGGGTACGTGTTGTTGTTAAAAATACAATGTTGGGAATATTTTACAGCACTTAAAATCAGTTTAGTTTCTCTTGATGCAAATTACTTTTCAAATCTCAGAGGGCTATTTAATTTGTTGTCCAAAATGCATTGAGGGTTATTTATGGTATTTATTCTGAGTAAAATTTACATTGCAGAGTGTAGTGATTTTAATTAATTACTTATTTATTCACATACACTGGTGCTGCCAACCATCAACGCATGAGTTTAGACTAATCCTGCCCTTGATACAAATCACACATGTCTTAGGCATTCATGTGTCAAACAGTATCGTTTTCTCATCTCTGCCTTTATCAGAAGGACTTTGATCCATTGTCATGCTTCTGCTAATGTCTCCAAAGACTCGGATCAAAGCAAATAAATGCTTTGCTCGTCTATTTTCTCCCTTGCCCCCCCTTCTCCCCCCATCTTCGCTTCAATTTCATACACCCACTTCCTTGTTTCTGGACCAGTCATTTAATGCACCATTGGGGAATACTTTAAGGCTGGCATCTCTGACAGCCCTGAGTGCAGCACTGAGCCATCAAAGGTTTTAGCTGGCACAGTCGAGTGTCACGTATTAGTCTTAAATGATGTGAAAACTGTGAAAGCCCTGCCATCATTAGGATTCCTCAGAGAGGAAAAAAACAGATACAGGGATATATGGGAGAGTGGTGACTTCTTGTAGAAAGAGTGAGAGGAAAGTGGAAAGGAATCTGGAGTGAAAGAGAGCAAGCCACTGTTAAGGTGGAGTGCATTAACATTCAGCTGACGTGCCACACTTTCCACATTGGATTTTTTTTTTCTTCAGGATTATGAGATGTATTTATCACATTTTGTTTGTTGCTAAAAACTTGACAGGTCATTGTGGAAAAAAATAAAATAAAATCTATTTCGAAAAAGGGAAAAAAAATGGGTTCGGGGGGTTGAGGGGAGGTATTTAATGCTTCCTTTTCAATTTGATTGCATTGAAGAAAACTGACAGAATTAAAGTTCAATTATTCGGTCAATTAGTTTAATTGATTATATGTTCTCCTGTTAATTGACAGCGTTTGTGTTAATGGTTCTTGACACTATAAATAAGAGTAAGTGAAATTCATTTAGTTTTCTGTTAACAGTTGCGTAACAAACCAGGAAGTTGCATTACATACAGTTCTTCAAGACACTGCAATGCTTGATGAACAAAAATGCGTGTGGTTAGATTGTTTATATAGCTCCTAGTCCTGCTTTCACATGCCTTTTTTTTCTTTGTTCTGGATTTATTCAAGTGGACAGTTGCATATGTTTTATGCCTGCAGGCTTTGATTTAAAGGTCGGAAATAACCCAGAGTAAATGTATCTGTTCTTTCCCGCCCTGTTCTTTGTCTTGTTGACTGACAGCCGAGGACACGTGTGGTGGCACCCTGAGGGGCTCCAGCGGGCTCATCTCCAGCTTCGATCTCCCCAGCGGTGACTCCCCTGGCACGGCCGGAGGGGGTGGCGCCGGAGGCCTGGGCAGCAGCAGGGAATGCAAGTGGACCATACTGGCTGATCCGGGCGACACCATCTCTCTGGTGTTCACAGAATTTCAGATGGAGGAGAAGTCGGATTATCTGGAAATAGAAGGCTCTAAACAGCCAACCATCTGGTGAGTTGACCTCGGAGGAGGAGGGAGGGAGGGAGGTTGGGACACAGTTGTATTGCTAAAGTTGAGAATTCAAGTATTTTATTATGTGTGGTTCAGAGCAGGCAGTATGTTCGCATAGTGTTGACATGGTGTGGAAATGAAAAGCACAGCCAGTGACATAAGGTTGTGGATGTGTCTGATATGTTTTCAAAATTTCTTGCAGAAAGACTTTCTAGAAAACATCATTTTTGTTTGGTGAAAGCAAATATTTGACATCTTTTTAGATGTGTATACACAAGAAAAATCATGTTTTTTATTTATGTGTGAAAAAGAAACTACATTTCACAGACAAATTTATCACTACCTCTGTAAGAATGTTTTAAATTCTCAAAATTAATTTTGTATTGCAGAAGCATCATCTCACTCTGAGAAAAAGGGTAACTAGATTCTTATAAATTCTGACCTTTTAGTTGGAAACCAATCACATAATAAAGTTTGAATAACATTTTATAATGCCTTTAAAAATGTAATCAAAGGCTTTCATTAATTAAAACTAGTTTTAAAGAACTTCTAATTATTTATCCAGGATTTTTTTGTAAATATCAGGCCAATTACTTATAGCATTGAGCTAAGGGGTTTGATGAGGAGACTCCTTTATTTTACTACCACACATTGAACAGGATAATAATGGACATCAAAAAAAAATCTACACTCTTGAGACAGAGGACTGTGGTAAAAGTGACATCTTGTCTCCATAACAACCATAAGAAGCCATGTATAATCCAAGCAGTTGTTCATGAGATGTGCAAGAAAAATCTTATTATGCTCTGCCCCTACAAACATATCTGTTGAGTCTGTTAAACTCCACTGGATACTTAAGCGGGGGGTTTGTTTGGCTGGAAACACTCAAGGTGAAATGGGAGGAATATGTGGAAAATCACTTTAGGCTCACTGTCAATTTAGATGGAGGCTCAGGGAGTCTGTTTCTCCTCTGAAGACCAAATTTTAGTGTTCAGCATTATTAATGATGATCATCCAAAAGATGCAGTCAAACCAACAGAAATGGCTCACCAGACGTATGATTAGCTTTCTTCCACTGTCAACTCGGTTCACAAACCCATCAACAAATGTTCAAAAAATCCTAGCTGTAATCTGGACATAGTGCTAAGTTGTTGACAAAAGTAGATTGTATGTATTTAAAAGCTTAACAAGCAGTAAATTTTTTAACATGGCATTTTTTTAGAGAGTAACAGACTCTTATGTAATTGTGAGATTATGCTACTGACTGAAGATGAATTCATTTTAAACCTTTTAGACTTCCTTACCAGGGCTGTCAACATATTTATGAATAATTTTTTCTGCTGGCTTTATATACCTTCTACTTAAGTTATGAACCCAACCATTTCACAATTTTTCCTTTATAGAATAATAATAAAAAAACCTGCTCAGGTTTAAGGATTTTCTGAAAACTGTCCACCAAAACTATACTTTACCAGGGTTCAAATTACTGGATTTGGATTTGAACATGCACAAGCTGCTCTTTTCTCCTACGCAAGGAGAGCAAACTATACTTGCAAGTCTTTATGAGATTTTAAATAGGCTATAAATAGAATAATACAGTCTGAAAGAAACACAGCTGCAGCAGTCAAAGTCAGGAAGGAATGCTTGCATGCCTAAATTGGTAAGCTAAAAGCAAGAGAAGTTGTGACCGAATTTAAAAGTGTGGGAGCTTATTTTATTAAATTAATCTGTTGCAGGGATATTCTAAAGACATGCATAACTATTATTTAATATGTTAAAAACCTTTGGTAACTCCACAGTTTTATAGTGTTTTATTGTTCCTGGAGCTGTATCTCTCTTTTAGCCATGTCAAATGTTTGAGAATAAGGCTAGATTATTATTTTCAACAAAAAAAATGTAGGTTGAAATATTAAAAAATAAAAAATGTTTTTGTTTTCCATGTCAGCTCTCATTTCTTTTGAGATGAAGATGGGCTTGGACAGTCTAACCTTTAAGCTTAAGTAGACATGTTTTCATCCTCTACACATCAAAGTCTCTCAGCTCCCCATCTTCCCAATGAATCATTGTTTTTTGGAATGTGCTGATTGTTTATTATGCATATTAAATAATTCCTTCTTCAGAGCAGGAATAAAACATAATCATGGTAATTGCAGTCTTTAATACATTTTCACTGACAATGTGTTGCCTAAAACATTGTAAACGTGACTCTGGTGTCTGCTTGATTTATGCAAATTTATAGAGAACAATTAAGCATTTTAGATTATGACAAAATCATTGGCAGATTTCTTTCAAAGGCAGCCTTCATGTATGCATATATCTTGCTTTCTGAAATAAATGTCTGCACCTACTCCAGAATGGGTTTAACTCCTAACTCTGGGTTAAGCTTATCCTTCTGCTTTGGGTTTTGTTTGAATATGAGCATCTGCCTGGAGTTTGGGATCCTCCTGGTCATTAATTATAATTCAACCAACAGAAGCTCTAATCAATCATAACGGCAGAAGGGGCTGTTGTCCCTGAGAGTTGTCTCTCATAGTCAGATGGAGGGAGAGAGAGAGAGAAGCAGGCACTGTGTCAGTGAGAGACTGAATCTAACGGAGAGATGCTGCGAGTGTGGTGATGACTGCTAAGTATTGCATGTTGACATGGCTAAGAAGAGTGTGATGCAGAATTCATGTGGGACTGGACCACACTGTTGTGGATTGGTAGGCTCTAGATGACCCTTTTCTCATAGGTGTGTTGGCACTAAAATGAACAGTTTTAATGTTATAAATACTGCTATGTTTCAAATATTCAGAGAATCATTGTCAGAGGCTTCTGGTTACACTTATTTATTTGCTCTAAAACCCTATTAATATTTAATAAAATTATGTGTCTGTGTTGGTTTAAATTGTGACGTTATAGACTATCAAAATGAATCTTGCCGGGTGGAAAAACATGTTAAATACAGACGTGAAGGAGATTTTTAAACTCAAAGTCCTGTTAGGTCTTTGATGTATTGGTGTCCTTTTGATGCTCCCCAGTTTTCCATAGAGACTGTAGGGATGAACAGTGTAGAATCCAGTGTTCTGATATGCCAGGAGGGAAAACATGATTTCCGCTGCTACAATTCAGCATAATCTTTTATAATTTTTTTGTTTCAAAATAGTTTAGTATGAACTATAATCAGAAAATGAAGGTTTAGTGGTCAAAGAGTGCCCCCAAGTGCTCACGTATTGTTTTCCCTGAACTGTTCAGAAAGTGGGTGGAGTTTGAATATGGAATAGAATAAGTCTTCATCTGTGCAGACAAAGGGTTTGCTTAGCACACAATGAGATCAATGTCATTTGTCTTTGCTAGGATAGTCAAGTAGTGCAGATGTTCATTGAATTGCAGTTGTTCATATTTGCCGTATATGTGACGCTCATGCGGCAACCTGGTTTAGCTGGAGAACAAACTGTTTTCCACAGTGTAAAATGCACAAAAAGCTCATGCTTTAGTCTTTTCTGAGTCCTTAAGTCATTAATGTCCATGTGGAACATAACATAAATGTTGTAAGTATTTTGGAAAATACAACAAAAACTCCCTTAAACCAGATAAAAAATAAATTGAAAAGCAGTGGAAAGTCAACTGTTGCAGCTTTTATGTAAAAACCTGGTACTTTTGCATTAGGAAAAACTTTAGCCTTTAGTAAGGCTAAAGTTGCAGGTTGAAGTGTTTTTTTTTCTCGTTTTTTTTAAACAAAGATGTTACACATTATGTCTATTGATCAAGTACACAGGTTTAACATCCAGCACTTTAGTGAGCGAGTTTTTTCCTTTCTGTGGCACTGGGTACTGTGCCTCATGTGATACTCCAGATAGATTTTACTGTATGCCCCTAAATGTCATAGGCTGTTAGACATCGTTTTCCTTTTAAGCCCTCTGGTTCCCAAAGGATTCTATGAGCCCAAGTGCAGAGTGGCCTGCACTTTAGAGAAATGGCTTCCACTTTTCCCAGTCAAACAAACAGACAAGCAAACAAGCCCAATTCAGGAAACCTGAATCCCTTATAGCTTTTGTTCTCTCTCTGTTTATGAATGTGTCTGACTGCATGCAAGGCCGTAGGACTGCTAAACATTCAAACACCGTAATGTATAGCACCAGCTGCAGGCAGAGACGAGCCAACTGTCAATTTAGCCTTGAGGTTTACAGCTGCTTAACAGTGATAGACAGTCTGGAACCATACACTCTGTCAGATTTATCGTTGCTTTTTATCCTCTTCAGGAAAATAAACTTAAAATGTGATCCACTTTGCCTTGCATATCTCAGTGTGAGATAAGGATATCGGCATAAGCCACGTGAATACAGGGGGGATTGATTTCAAATTATGAAACATTTTAAGCAGAATATATATATTTTTGTTGGAGTTGAAAGTGCTGTAAAGCGCCGCCAAACCTTTCAGTATGCATACAAAGAACAAGGTATTACCCAATGTTAACTTCTTTCCAGAAAGTGTTGGATGGCATTATTTACACAACTAAAATCTAGCACCAGGGGACATAGATTTATTTTTTGCTGACTCATCTGTGCATCTAGCTGCCTTTTCTTTCTATCAATTGAACATTTTTTATCAGATCTTGCCAAATGAGTTTTATTGATTTCACTGTTGCCAAGGTGTTGAAGGTTGATCTGAGGCTCCACATCAATCTCTTTGAAGGCAGTTTGAAAAAATAAATAATAAAAAAAAATAACTTTTTGTAACAAAAACCTTCTCTGGATAGGTTGAGAGAAAAAAACTACTTTGTGTTGACCTTTAATATGATTGTTCACTTCTGTTCACAAAGGGCAAAAACAACAAGCAGTAAATCACATGTCAGTCATTGTTTCAAATATCTGCACAGCACTTAAAACATTGCAAATATCTGAAACATTTTTGTTGTTGTTGCTTATAACAAGAATTTCAACAAGAAAATGCAATTATTTGGTACGTCTTTTCTCTAGTTGTCAATCGACCTCATTTTTCACCTCCGGTCAGGATTCAGTCTCTTCCAGATGTTTCCAATTACTTAGTGTATCATTTTTGGATGCTATAAACATATTCAGGCAGCTAGCTTTGGAATTGATTGTCTCCACAGCAGACAATATTTTGCTCGGCTCAATAATTATGAACAGTCCTATTCCAACAGCGCAGCTAAAAGATTGCTAGAGTTAGATTGCAATATTCAAAGGTTATGTAGAGCAAGAAGTGTCTTGCAGCTAAATTACCAACTTCAGTTAAATTATTATGCACGTTAAATTGCATTTCTTTGCTCTCGGATTTTTTATTGATCTTCCAAGGCAAAGTGAGATCCATCGAATTGTCTTTAAACGGCATGCCTAACAGGTTACAGTCTGGGTAAAATTGAGCTTCTGTTCTAATGAAGGGATGTGAATTGAGAATTGACTCAGGTGTTTCATATGAGCAATAAATGTAAGGAGTTTCTAGGAATCCACAGACTTCTCAATGTCCTCTAAAGTTATTGTGTTAGCCAACTAGCATCCACTAAGCTGTAATATTACACCTTCTAGGAAGAAGTGGGAGAAGATGAGGTGATGTAGAACTCAGCCTTTATTATTACATAACAACTTAACCCAATTAATCCCTGCTTTAATCCCTTCTGACAGATTAAATGTCTGACATGGAAGGAAAAGTGTGTCCTAATTAATTTTGATTTTTACAGGGTTCTTAAACAGTCTTAAAAAGTCAAGACACGTTTGGTTTTCTTCAATTAGTGTGGAGTCTGGAAATGTAAAAACAGTTTTCAGCTGTCTTCACTTATTCCTACATTTTGTTAAATTTACCACATTACTATTCAAGGTATGTATTTCTGGCATTACTTATTTCTTTTTGGTTTTCTAGAAAAACCACAGATGCACTGAACTTTACTGGCTTTTGGTTTTATTGTTATTTATGGATTATTTAAATCCATGTTCTGTACTGAACACCTTGCAGGTGGTTCAAATACCTTAGTTTTCAAAATGATATAATTTTTACAAGTAAGATGATCAAAGATCAAAAGAATCTGAATCCATCAAAATATCATCTAATCTGAGGGGAATATATTTTGAAATCAAACTGATGTCAGTTGCTTCAGATGCTTAAAGATCACTGTAAAAGCAAGTGAGGGTGCAAATCTGGTTGTCAAATCTGTCTGACTGATTTGTGGAACACAATTAAAACATTTTACAAAAAACCTGACTCTCACCTCTCTTCAGTGTTCAGAATGTTTTAACAACTATCTGAAAACTCTAGAAAATTTTTAAATACAGTTAAGCTCCAAATAATTCATACCCATGACAGATTTAGGAGTAAAATAATCTTGATTTTACAAGCATGTTTTCTGTGAGTAATGTTTTGGAGAGCACAGAAGAAAGAAAAACATGTGGAGGCAGCTAACGATTAGGGTATTTGCCAAAAGGTCTTCCAACCTCAATGAATTCAACAAAGTAAGTAATTTAAACATCTTTGAAAACAACATGTGTGACTCTTCATTTCTTATTTTTAATAATGGTCATCTTTCTATGTTTTATTTTTTTTAATATATCTGTTTTATTTTTTTTTTATATATCTGTTTTATTTTTTATATTTTTTTTAATATATCTGTCTTAGTAGCAGATTTTTTGATTGAACTCAAATACTTTCAGAGTTGAATCTTCCAAGGATAAGAATCAGTTTAGACTTTACTGTATCTAGACCCTCTGTCACTGTCAAAACCAGAGACTCTAAATCTGTCAGCTTATTCCTGAAGTTTCAGATGCTCCCGACTGCAATAAAACTTCTTCAGTGTCTGAAGAAATGCAACATTTCTCATGTTTAATTGTGTTTGCTTACATGACGGCTCAAATCATTACATAAAAAAAAAATTGCTAAAACATACCATGTGGACTCAAAATATTGAACACTTTTTTGCGTGGACTCTCCATGTGAGTGTATTTATATGCCTTTGTGTCAATACTAAGACAGCAGCTACATATAGAGGTAGGCCTTTTTTTTATTATTGCAGGTGTTCTGCAACCAATATCTATGCCTGGCATATTTTATCACTGTGCACCTCGTTGTTTTTACAGGGATATTTTCTCACTTCGATGCCCAACATGCTTTTTGGTGTTATTACACCCTTGCTTGTCATTGACAGATGATCGTGGTTTCGTTTCTCCAACACATTTTCCTTTGTGAATAAATATAGCTTTGAATTCAACCCATCACTTCCTTCTTGGGATATAATCAGTGGGTCTCTTAGATGGAAGCAGCTCTATTCTATTGATTCCGTATCATTAAGACCTCTGAAAGAAGATGTCTTGTGAAAAGTTAGTCTTCATTGCAGGAAACCTGAATGCAGTTTTTCTTCCTATAGCTGCAGGCCGGTGGCTGTTTTTTATTATGCATGTATACTGTAGTGATATTAGCATTTTATCAATTACACGTTGAGGGAAAAGGCCAAATTTATGTGGAAATTGATTACCTTTACATTCCCCTTTAGGAGGTGCCATTCTCATCATTTGTGATGGATAATGTGGACTTAAAACCTGATAATCAAAAATTATATTTAGGTCAGCAACTCAATAGAAATCTAGCATGCATTACTTTGTAGATAATCCCAGTTCCTCTCTGAGATGGTGGATTAAAATCCCAGCAAGAGATTTAAAATAAAACAAAAAGACATCAAAAGGAAGACAGCATGATTTTTCTAGAATTTGCAGTGGCCGCCGACTGTAAAAGTCCCCACATTCTCTCACTATTCCCATCAATCAATGGCACTTGTCTTTCCTTTTCTCTAAATGCCACTTTCTATTTTTCCCTTCCACCAGTTTGCTTGTCTTTTTGTCCCTGAGGTAAGGAAGAGGTAGTAAAGAGAGAAAATGCCAAATAAACTGCATCAAACACGTTTAGCATACAACTGTAAATGCCTAAATACATACCATAAAATTTAAGTAAAGACACATACACACCCTGATGAGATGTTTTATTTATTTATTTATGTGTGTGTGCCATTTTGGAAATGCAAGACTCATGAGATTCAACATCACTAATACCCCTCTATGACGTGTGTGAAGCATCTTTTTAAACTGTACAATGACATTGTTGTTCTATTGACTGTGGTATGACAAGACATATTGTAAGGATTTGAAGGCAATAAAAAAGCTTGTTAGCCCACCACACGAGAAGTCCCTTGGCAGCTTTAAAACCTCGGAGATAATAGAGCATTTCCTGATCCTGCACTACACACTGTAAAGAAGCAGGGAGAAAAACCGAGCACTCTTTAAATCACACAGAGTTGTTTTGACAAAACTGTTAAGACACGTTTAGTGACAAACCAACTTAGACTCAACACAAGGTGTTTTTCCTGTTTGGAATACTAACACAGTTACTGGATAAAAACACTGCCTGCATGCATTTGTCAATGATATCTCCTTAATACTGAGGAGCAACTTCAGTAATTTACCCCCCCAAAAAGAGAGAGGTATAACCTCATTTATTGTTTTTTTTAATTGTTGTAGTTTACACAGCTTTGCAAAAGTAAAGCTTTAGGTGGACAGAAAATCTCTCAGAAAAACTGGATTTTTTTTTTTAGACTTGTTTTCTAGTCTTGTTTTTCTGCAACCTTTTTGCCTGAATTGGTAATTTGGGGATTCATGCAACTTTTGAGATTTTACACAGGCATTAGAAAAATTTAGCTATATAAAGATGAACTTTATTTGACAGATCATATCTTTTCAATGTTATTACATTTGGTTTGTTCCTGGTCACATGCATCAAATTATTATACTAAATATTTACAAAACAATATAATTAAAATTTTCTCACTGTCTAAGCCGTTAAGCTGCTTATCTTTGCCCAGACTAACTTCATGCTACAATAAGAAATGTTATAGCAATTAGAGTTGTCACAAGTTGAGCATGTTTTTTTTGTTCTAATCATTTTTATAGGTATGATGTTAGCTCATTTTTACAATATCCATCTATTTGGAGAGCATAAGTCTCTTGTTTTTTTTTGTCAAATTGACAAATGTATATTGTACTAACAATATGTATTTTTTTAACAAGAAAAGGCATTGTTAAAACAATATATTACACATACTTGAAAATACACTTTTTATCTTGAACCATGATGGCTTTACAATCTGTGTAGATTGTTTTTAATCTTTCCTTTAATTTGAACAGGTCTGGTGATGGAGTAAAACTGAAGCAGATAATCAAAGGGTTATGACGATGTGCTGAAATTCAAGTATATGACATGTTTTGTTATATATGACTTTTCACTTTCAGGCTGACTGGAAAGAATATTCCAGCTTCCGTCATCAGCAACAAAAACTGGCTGCGGCTGCACTTTGTAACGGAGAGCAACCACCGCCATCGAGGCTTCAGGGCTCAGTATCAAGGTAAAACACAGTTACTTCATTAGCACACTGTAACAAAAGCCCCCCCTCCTTGATCAGGAAGGATCATCGCAGAAAAAAAGAAACACTCTGAAGGCTAATTACAAAACATGTTTTTGATCTTTAACTGAATATTAAACAGTTTGATTAACACCCTTTGTTGAGGGCATGCAGGATTTTTTTTCAGCCTCAGACTAAGATAGTCTTGATCAAATATTTGTTTAGTAGATACTGTATTCACCCTCTGGAAAATCCTACTTTATGAGCGCTATAATCCATTGCCCTGATATAGTTCTTGGCATGACTTTACAGTGTATGTACTGCATATGCTTGCAAAGCCTGGCTCCTAAAGTAGATATGAAACTATAAACTATAACAAATGCCTGGTAAATGTGGAACAACATGCTGTAAACCTAGGAGTTAAAACACCTTGGTGTATCCTGCCAAAGCATTTTTTTATCTGAGAAAACCTATCATTTCAGATTGCAGAGCTGAGCTTTTCGCATTTCAATAAAAAGCCTAACCACGATTCTGTTTTGTATGTGCAGTGGTGAGACATTGTCTCAGCACTTTTAAATCAGATCCATTTGTTTTAGTTTAATACACCATTTATTGCTGCTAGCCATTTGTTGGATGATGACCTCCACTTGCATTGTTTAGCTTTTGACTCCAAAGTGTCCCCTGCTGTCTTTGATTATACCTCATTAAGATACATATTGTAGCCGTTGTTGGCATACTCTTTTATTCACCATGTTATGTCCCTTAAATATTTAATCTGGTCTTTCCAATCAGTTATCATCCATTGTTTGTACAAAATGACAAAAAGAAGAATAAGAAGGAAAACAATCAAACAACAAAAAAATTAAAATATTTAATTTTAGAATTTCCAAGGCAATAAATAAAAAAATATGCACCACGTTAGTAGTTGGACTTTGATGTTTGCAAGACCAAGTGTTTTGAAGAGAAAGAAACATTGGTACTGTATCTTCTCACATCTAATACTGTAACTTCTTTTATCTAATGAACTCTTCCCATTGCTTTCAACCAGTGAAAAGCTCTGGAGAGCTTAAATCCAGAGGGGTAAAAGTATTACCAGGAAAGGACAACACTAACAAACTGTCTTTGAGTAAGTCTTTTATTTGTCTTATGAAACTGTCGTCATTGTTTGGATTTTTTTTTTTTAATGTAGCGCTTTTATTTCCGGGTCTTTGTTTCTTTCTGTCTCCTTCTTTGCTGCATCGTTTGGTAAAGAAATTAAGCTACAGTACTAGATTTTGCAGAAGTGCAGTCTCTTTTTCTTTCTTATGGCCCATTTTCCCATGCTGTCCTGGACTTATTGTCCTGATAAAAATGAAGTCAACTAAATCAGTCCCTGTTATGTACATTGCACCAGGAGGGTAAACTGGACTAAACTCTGCCTTGTTTCACTTCATAAATATGAAAGCGATACACATGAGTTATGTGTGGAATACACATACACACACAAGGCACCAGTCAAGGATGAGTGACCACTCCCTTGTCAGGTGATTTGTGTACTCTTCAGACAAAACAGAATGCATTGTAATAGCTCGCAGAGCTCAGTCATTAACATAAATCTGGAGCACTATTCCCTTTAACTCAGTGGAGTGCTAAAGACTTGGATGATAACAGGTTGTAATCTTTATTACCTTACACATCATAGATTCAGCACTCCATGGAAACATGAATAATGCAGAGGGCTGTAATCCTCTCCATGAGACAATGCTGTATATCATTAAAATACAAAGAGGAAATGCTTCATATGCTTTGTGGATTTATTGCCCATAATTGAACACACAACTGCACCACAACCTGGAAAAATGAGGTTCAAAGCTGATCAACTTCATTTTTAAATGGAAAATATGTACTGTATCGAGTTTAGCGTACTTCACAATATTAAAGTTCTTAGTACAAAGGTAATAATTCCTCCCAAACATTCACTTTTTGATTCACTCCAGTAACAACCCTCAATGCCTTTTATAAGACCTTATTGTGGCAGTTCAGTCCAAAATAGTACTAACTTGTTAAGTGGAAAGAGAGCAATATGCTTGTAAATATGTACTAAGTGTCTGAAAGGAATGTAATGCATATGTATTCAGTCCCCTTGCACTTTGAATAAATGCTTTTCCATCTAAACCATTCTATTGTAGGTTTTACTGTTCTCAGGACAGTGTCCTGCTAGAAAGTGAACATTTGTCCCTGCCTGAAGTTGTTTGCAGCCTCTAAAGCCAAGCATTTTCCATTCAATTTATAAAAGAAAAAGAAATGAAAGAAATTGTCACACTGTGACAGTGTAATTTAGTAGCGTCACCTGTCACACTGCACAATGGAAGATGCCAGACTTTGCAACTTGTTGCTGCTGCAGAATCATTAGTACAAACATTAGAAAGGCTCGACAGACATATCAGCCCAGAAAGGAGTGAACTGCAAGCCACTGGTGTTAGTTATTGTTAGAGGCTGATGCTTAACAGATGGAGGCGAAAGAAGGGAGAGCAACTGCAGAAGCGCTTATGGCTGGGCAAAAAAGGATAATAATAGCACATCTGATGCTGCAGCAGTAACAGTGCGTGATTTTCCCTGAAAAGTTCTGACCCTGCTTGACATTTGCCGTAGGTCATCTTTTCTCGAGGGAGCACTGAATCGGCCATCATGCTGCTGTCATTTTGAAATGACAACAGACCACCTATTCTAACTCCCAAACAGAGATTTTCTTCCATGAACAAAGATTTTACCCAAACTGACTGTTAATCTTTGATTACTACTCTGTGTCAGCCCAGATAATAGATAAAATGTAATTGTGCTTCAAGCTTTGACTCTTATTTAACAGTATGAGAGTAAAAGGGATGGTGGCAAATAAATACATTTTTAGATTTTAGTCTTTTAAAAAGATAAAAGACTAAATGTCTGGAGTAGCTGTATGACTACTGATCAATATGTAATACAGTTTGTGAGTTTAATTCAACTAGATTTATTATCTTAATTCTGGGTGATATTAACTGGTCAATCATAACATCCACAAACATTTTAACATTGTGTATCTGTCTCACCCACCCGACCACCTTAATATTCTCTGTCTAAAACAAATTCTCAATGGCTTTTCCCAGTTAACCTCAATTATAATTATGTTTAAAAAGTGTGACCGAGTGGGCTTTGTTTCTTCCCACAATCAATAACTCAAGGTTATTTAATCCCTTCTGGGCACTGATAGATTTTCCTTTGTTTTTGTTAGCTCAGGTAAAATTGTTTTATTTTAACTCGGCATTGGCTCCATCCTGAAACAGTTGTGAATTCAGCACAATCCTCCTATGAAACACATAATGAAACATCTCTTGCATCCAGAGGAGAGGTCAAATAGAAAAAAAAATATACCTTGAATGTGTTTTTTTTTTCATGGAAATTGCTTTTTTTCTGAAAGTATAGAGTCTAAGGGAATCAAAGTGCCTCATATGCCCCATTCTTGGTCCTTCTCCCTGTGTTTAGTGAATGAAGGGGGGATCAAACAAGTGTCTAATTACTGTCCTGACCCAGGGGAGCCGGAGAATGGCAAACGGATTGGTTCTGACTTCAGGTTAGTCGATGTTTTTTACCTGAAGCAAATAAGCTATGATGTGGACAGACAAAAGAGGCTAATAAGGATACAGGAGCTATTATCGGGATTATAATTCTATTATAACACAACTATGTTAACCTAAAATATTTACGAAATGCCTTTTTTAATTATAAAGCAGCAGATGCTAGATCCTATTGTCTTCTATAGGTGTGTCGATATACACCCTGCAAATGACAGGCATTTGTGATGTCAAAAAACAATGAGAGCATGTTAAATTGCCTTAAAACATTGCCATACTTTCAATTTACAAATACAATAAAAAAATAAGTAAAAGATGCAGTAATCTGACTGCGTGAAAGTGCACACCCTTAAGATTTTGAGGTACTTCTCAATGTCCATGAACGCAAGTCGTTCTTTTCAGCACACATGCAGATACTGCTTATAGCGCTGCTCAACACCTTCCTTCTTCTTGGAGATGAAAAGTTTCCACCAAAGCATCTTTAGGGTGGCGGGGTTGTGACGGGGAGCTGGTCTAAAAGGGTTGGCTCACAGGAGGAGAAGAAGAAAGTAGCTGAAGCGAATGAATGAGGTGAATACTCATCAGAAGAACAAAGCAGTTTTTGTTGTTTTTGTACATAAGAGATAAAAGTTCCACACTGGACAAAACAACACATCTCTCCTTACTGTGTTTTTTAAAACCAAGTGCTGCTGTGTTTTTTTTCCCCTCTCTTTTTCTTTTGCTTTTAAATGTTTACTGAATGTCTCAGATTCTGATGACATATCTTGTTAGGAAACCGAAGATTTTCTGAATCCATTTGAAAACCTATAATTTCTTCTTATGACATCATTTTTACTTGGATTTGAATGTATAGTTAGATTTACAGTGATGGTGAATAGTTGAACAGTTCTTTATTTTTCTGGCAGCCCACTAAAGGTTTCTGTTTAAAACTAATTATTATTTTTGAACTGTTCATAATTTAAGCTATCTTAATAAAAATAACAGTTTGTTCTGATTAAAATTAACTGACATTGGGTGATTGTGTTGCAGCTCAGTGTTCTGTGTCAAACATATTACCTTGGAATTGTCACCTGTACTGTTTTAAGCTTTTTTTTCCAGAACCAGTCAGGCCTGGGAGTTTGCATTGGATGGAATGCTTTTGTTTTGTGGCCAAACTCATCAGTTCAGAAATCCAAAATTACAGGAGATTGTCACTTGCCAGTAAATATAAAACATTCCTGCAGCTTTTTTAGTGTTTTTGTTGGCCTCTTGGATGTCTCTCCGATGTCTCCACTCTCATCCTTTGGGAAAGTTTGTTATATATAATGTAAATGTATTAGCTGTTAAGTATATTTAAATTCTAATACTTCACAACCTGTACGCAAGTTATGGTTTTAGTTAGAGTTGAAAGGAAAATCATACATGGACAACTTACTTTTACTTCTCTACAAGTAATAGCAATGGTGAATAAAAAAAATACATAAAAAGACGTGCTGCCAAATTTGAATCTAAATATTTTTAAAGTTTAGTTGGGTGTGCACGTTCATGCAGAAACAGTATTGGAACTTTTTATTATGTAATATTTTTTTCTCCCAGTTAATTTATTTGCTTTTCACTTATTTGCTGTCACCTTTCTCTCATCTGTCCCAGAACAGATGAGAGATTCTAAGTAGAAGGTTTCGAAATATTTAATCAAAGTGAACTATTTGTACATGGTAAAAACCTGAAATGTTAACAGGCAGTATGTACACTTTGGAGAGCTGCTGGATGTGCTCTCAGAAGACATTGCTGCAGTGACTGTATATGTCATTATCTGTGAGTGACATGAGATAAATAAGGAATTTTTTTTTTTTTTTAATCAGCCGTCATCTTTGGAAAATTGATTGCCTTTCTCAGGTGTTAATGGTATCTGTTATCTTTTCAGCATCGGAGCAACTGCTCAATTTACCTGTGACGACGACCATGTGCTGCAGGGTTCTAAAACGATTACCTGCCAGCGCGTAGCTGAAGTTTTTGCTGCGTGGAGCGACCACAGGCCCGTCTGCAAGGGTGAGCATGGCTTTCCGAAGAGCTAATAAAACAGTTTGATTAAGGCAGTGCCTGTGGTTATAAGCTCTATGCAGATAGAGGAAAGTTCATTTCTGGTAATTATGCATGAAAGCCTCTGTTGCCGTACTCTTCCATTCCAAAATGCTTTATCCTGGTTTTCCGTCTTTCATATTACCTGGAGCACCCTTTAGAATTTGATTAATGGAAGTACAGCTAATAGGCCCTTTCTCTACTTGTGCAAACAATACATTATCCCTCAGTCACATTATAATGCAGAAGGCTGCAGTCTCTTACTTGGACATCATTTCCTTCAATATTTACACTGGGTTTGAATAAGATTCTGGGTTCTTTAGCATATTACGCTGGATGATTGATAATGTAGATACAAATAATAAAACAATGAGTTCATGCTGAGCAGCATCAGTGCTCATGCGAATATGCACAAAGCTGACAAGTTGTTCCAGGCATCTTGGAGAGATGTCTGAATTGGAAGATTTAAGGATTCAACCCCCCCCCCCCCCCTCCTTGTAATCACAGACAGGCAAAACTCCGTTCAGGGCTCTTTTGGGGCTATAATATGTTTTGCAGAGCTCCTTGTTCTTTCAGTCACTACAGATGTTTCTTCATGATCCTGTTTGTGCATTTGGAGACACTGTCGGGAAGCAAACAATGTCTTCAGGAATGATCAGAGACAGTCCTGACAGTGTTGTGTGATAAGATTTTAAACATTTGGAAAGCCTGGAACTTTTGTGCAGTACTGTATCTTGTAAATGTCTTCATTTTTGTGATTTTGTCCTCTTGCAGTGAAAACATGTGGGTCAAATCTGCAGGGGCCGTCTGGGACATTTGCATCACCAAATTTCCCCATCCAGTATGAGAGCAACTCCCAGTGTGTGTGGATCATCACTGCCAGCGATACAAACAAGGTAGTAGAGCAAATTTTTATAGGTTTTAGTCAGCGTTATTTTACTCTTGATGTAGTAAGGACCCTCTGGTTGATTTTAGTCATGATAAGATCTTGTGATGAGCAGGAATGAAAGCAAATCATTTTTCTAAATTCAGCATAGCTTAGCAATATAACATTGAAATAGTAAACATTTTCAGTTGCTAAGCAATCCCAAATTTTGCTAGGTTAAAGCAAAAATATTTCAATGTATTTCATCAGGATTTCATGTCATATGGACAGACTAATGCTTGTGAAGTGGAACAGAATTACAAACATTGCTAATAAAAGCTGTAACACCCCCAAGTTGATACTTTGTATTTTTCCCTGTTCTCAAAACAGCTGTCAGATTGGATCAGGATCATCTGTGATCATACATTTATTTACAAGTCTTGCCTCCAATTCTTAATTGCCTTGACATCTGCACTTTGACTGAGCCATTCCATCACAAGGATGCTTTGATCTAGCTCTTTCCATTGTAGCTCGTTCTGTGTGTTTAAGGTCATTGTCCTGCTGGAAGGTGTCTCTCGGTCTTTTGTAACCTCCAACAGGTTTTCTTCCAGGACTGCTCATTATTTAGCTTCCTCCATCATCCCATTATTTATGACCAGGCAAAGACGGGCATCCTCACAGTAGGAGCAATGTATTCTTGTGTGTTCCTTACATGGTTACCTGCAGTTATGCAGTTTCTTCACACCTTAACTCCTGCCCTGGTGTTTCTCTTGGTCTTTGTTTTTGTATTTTCACTGATGTTCACACAGAAACCTTTGAGAGCTTCACAGAAAAACTGTATAAATACTAAGATTAGACTTTTTATTAATACAGTGGTTTCTGTGGGCAACAATTTTTTAGGGGATATGAAGGGCTAAGTAAAGTTCATTGACACTGTCACATCAAATGTCTGCTGTGGATTTTATTTGTTTGACCTGGCAGTTGGTGGTTGAATAATTTATTTAATTTATTCAGAGCAACAGACTGAGAAAAAACCCATCAGGAGTAAAGCTTAACCCCAAAAGGAAGAGATTGCAGCTAATGGCCATAAAATCTCTCTACATAAATCTTTCCAAGTTTCTCTGTTAAGAGTAAGTCGAATAATACAGAGTGTTTACTAAGTGAAATGACCAATAACCAGTAATCAACCAATGAAGACTCATTTAGAACCCTCTCTGACCAGCAGCTACCATAGCTTTGTGCCACTGTGCTCTCTCCTAGGAAAACAAGGCTTTTTCTTGGCAGTAAAACTTAGTCCATTAGTGTTATTATGGTAATTATGATTCTCCCCGCATTGTAATGAGGCTGCTATACATGGATGGTGTGCAGACATTGTCCTCCCCCTGGCCAGAAAAAAGAGGGCCTTAGGATGAGCAGGCAGTCATCTTGTTTGTCATCAGCGGATGCGACTTTAGTGTCATGAACACATTCTTTCTGCCACTGGTAATCCAGGCAAAGTCCAGGCCCAAATATTGTAGCTCACTGGCAAATCTCTCTGCCGCAGACTGATTAATGTGATTATGTTAGCAGCTGTTGCCAAATCAATTTCTTAGTACGTTATCCTTTTTGATATTATATATGATTTGTACATTTTGTTAAACTTGATATATCACCAACAGCCAAAAAAGATATGTCTTGGGAAATGCAGAGAAGCAAAATATAATTACTTACATTTTATTTGGTGGAGTTTGATTTATGGTGCTGTGTTAAATGTGTTTATTCATTTTGAATATTGTAGTAGAATAGTTATTTACAGAGATGTATAGGATGATAACACACTCTTCGATAAAGTCTTAATCTAGTAGCTTTTTAAATTTGTTTTAAATTTTATGACTGTTTTTGTTAGAATTTTTTTAATCTGAGTTTAGGGGTGTTTAGTGCACATTTCTTTGCTGCATCAGAATATATGTTGTGTTATGCAAGTATTTCAATTGTGGGTTTAGGAGAACTCTTAAGCTGTTATAGAACTGCTTGATCAAATATGTTGCTGTCGACCCTACCAAATGCATTTAATAGACTTTTCCTTTGTAGAATTCCTTTCACAGTGAACCCATCTCCAGAAACATTTTCCCAAAAGGGAATTTATGGAAATGAGCATCTCTGATATGGATTTTATATAAATGAGATGGTGACTTATCTGATAATAGAGATGTATTTAATTTATTGTGGATATGTTTTGAAAGTATTTAACTATTTAAATACATCTGAATAACTCACAGGTTGACTGCATGAATGGTTCTGTTTGAGCTTTTTGGTGTTGCTGGGTGACTTACAAATATTCCCAACTCCCACATTAAATGGCACATATCAAGACTTTTAGAGGTTTTTAAAAGGGGGCAAATGGTAGAATAATGCTAACAGAATATAGTTATTTGACCTAATATTTATAAACTCGATAAATCAGTATTTACTGTCACTACAGTAATTGAATGTAATTTGTATAAATTAAGGCCAGCATTTCTTTGAATTTCAAGACTTAAAAAATTTTAATATATTTTTTTCGTTGTGTAAATTACAGGTTATACAGATCAACTTTGAAGAGTTTGACTTAGAAATTGGTTATGATTCACTAACCATCGGCGATGGAGGAGAAGTTGGAGATTCTAAAACTATAATTCAAATGTAAGTAAGAAATGCTTTTGTCTTTTTTAGGCCAATGATTGTGTTTTTAACTGGTGGAAAAATGTCAGCCAAATTATTGAGACATTTTCTGTTTTTGCAGCCACCAACAAGCTAAAGACACAATTATGGCTGGATAATATTACCACTGGACATTTTGACAAATATAATTATCAGAAATGATAATGGCATCATGGCACAGACTGTTGACTGTTAAGCGCAGATTCTGGATTTTACAGAGTTGAGGTTGGGCTATTCTTAAAATGTATTGCTGCTCTGCTTCCCAAACCAATTCTGATGTGTTTGGGATCATTTTTCTGTTAGAAGACCCTGCTATGTCCACTAACTTAACTAGGCTTTTCATCTGAGGCAAAGCTGTGCTTTAATCCACATATTTTCAGCAGTTCTCTAGTATCTTGGGCAGTGAAACACATCCTTCCACCACCCAGTTGATTCAGTGTTTCAGTGTTTGAAAACCTCACATTAAACCCCCAAATGTATATCTTGTCACTATGGACATATAACTCAAGCCATATTTTGCCCAGCCACAAAACCTTTTTGCCAAAGGCATTTAAGAAGCTTGCAGTGGATTTGAAAGTGCTTTTTTTTGTCCATTGCTATTGACAATGATGCTAGTATTCCAGTAGATACCAGTTCATGCTGGGCGTGAAATTTGATGGTTCTCTTATGCTGAAACTATTCTTTAGCATAAGAAACAAAACTACTTTATTTCTGATAGTATTTGATGTTTCAAACCTGGAATAACATGGTCCATTTGGACAAAGATTCAATACAAATTTCCATACTTCATTTCAAATGGATGGATCAGACTAGCACAAACCTTGTGAAATGGTCCTGATGCATTTCATATACTGGTAATGCCCTAATACCAGTTTATGAGATGTGGTCAAATATCTTGCTATAATTATGTTTGAAGCTTGGAGTAGATTGCAAAAACATGTGAATAATAAGGTTAAAATTGTAAGTGAATGTTTGACCATATGTAGTTGGTGGAACTGTATGTACGTATCCCAGGCTTATGTGACCATATGTGAATTTGAAAAGAATCATACTTGTTCAGCTGAAGCAAAATTTACAATTAGAAAAAGAATTATTCAAATGAATAATATTAAAGCATCAAATTAATACAACATTATGCCCATGATCGGTGTGTGTTAAGGGTTTGTAGGTGTAATACAGCATGTGAGTGGTATTGTGCAATGATAAGTTAGAAAAGTGTTGTTTGATCCCATAGTTCTTGTGTCTTATCTGCAGGCTGAGTGGGAGCTTTGTCCCCGACCTGATAGTAAGTATGTCCCATCAGATGTGGCTCCATCTCCAGTCTGATGAGAGTGTGGGCTCAATAGGTTTCAAGATCAACTACAAAGGTACACAAAGTTTAATGATGATATTATTCTCTATGGCCTTTGTCTTTGTGTCTGTCATTACCTACCTCCCTGATACTGTCTGGTCTGTCTGATTTCAAAATCTATTTCTCAACGTAAAGCAGATTCTGTTCTGAGAACATAGAGAATATCAAAAAAAGATTTTTCAAACTCTTAAACTGACTCAATCTTCTACTTTCACCCTCCATCCATCCATCCTGTTATCTTCGATTGCCTACAGAGATTGACAAGGATAGTTGTGGTGATCCCGGTACACCTCTGTATGGCTACAAAGAGGGCAATGGATTTTTAAATGGGGATGTTCTTCGCTTCAAATGCCAGTTTGGATTTGAGCTCATTGGGGAGAGGATGATTACTTGCCAAAACAACAATCAGTGGTCGGCTAATATCCCCATCTGCATATGTAAGTCTGGACAAATCCTTTTTCTTATAACGGCAAATAAAGTTACTAGTACTATATGAACATTCACAATAACTCTAAGCTATTGGGGGATTAATTACAGTAGTGTTAACTGAAAATATAGCACACCCATTTTGGGTGTGAACTAGGGGTTGAACGACTACATATTTTTTAAGGTCGACTACATCATGACAATAGTCGAGTCGATGTCGACTAGTCGC
>CAEGAF010051822.1:0-16730 GCA_903067075.1 Micropoecilia bifurca
TGGTCAACGTTTTAACATGATGACCAATAAAGAAGCAGCAGCTACAAAAATGAATTCCTCAGTAGAATGATTTGTAGGAGTTGAGGTGAAGCTTTCAAATCTAAAAACAGTGTGTCAGTTGTGAAGATTCGTGGTGGCATCTTACAGGAGATCAGTTTGAGCTGCCGGTGAGACAGGAGCGTGACACAGTTCATCATCTTCATCATCCAACCTTTGGCTTACGAGTTGAGACTTATACACAAGTGGGTGTTCCAACAGGACAATGGTCAGAAGTGGCTTTGGATGGAATATAGCAGATTAACACCAAGCTTCTGGAGCTGCCTCAACAAAATTACAAAAATGTGGATTATACTGCCAACTACAGAAAACCAAATAATTTAAATGTGTTCTAATGCTTCTAATTAGAAAAGTAGCCACTTATCAATGAAGAAACATACCAGAAGATTGTTGATGATTCTAGAAAGATCTAGGTTTCTCCACAACCCAATGAGAGGCATTTATCCAAATATTACTGGAATTCTGTCTTTGAATTTTTAGACTTTAAAAAATTAACAATCCGAGACCGAAATTCTGTTTTTAAAATGCATTAAAGCTGTTTATTGTCTCATTATTTCACCAAAAAAAGGATGTTTTGAATGCACTGGATAAAGTCTAACACTAACATGACATTAATGTTGTAATCCCTGCATTCAGAGTGATGCAATGACAAATGTCAGAATATAAGAGTAGGATTTTCTTTTTTTGCAGCTGTACATTGGATGATGCAGCGATCTACCAGGTTTCAGCCAGCAATAGCAAAGGTATCGTCTCGTGCTCTGGAGTTTTAGAGGTCGGTACCATGAATGAGTACAACATCCACCAGCGATTCTTTGCTAAACTCAAGCAGAAAGCAGAGAAGAAGAAAAGGGACATCGAGGACAAAGGCAAAAAGGACAATAAAGAAAATATTAAGAAAGAAGAGCAGCGAAGTAGCCCAGACCATCCATCCAGGAAACGCTCTGTGCCACCACTGGAGGAGAAGCCAGTGGTGAACAACTCTGCCACAGCAGAGCAGCCTGGAGATGTAGCTCAATCAAAGGCACTTATCGCAGAGGGCAAAGATGCAGGAGACATCGCCTCTGTAAGCAGTTCTTTGGAGAAGGAGGAGTCAGCAGAAACATTGGCTAAAAAGAGAATAAAGATGTCAAATGGTGTAGATGTTGGGGTCAACTCCAACATTAGTAAAAGCCATATAACGGGGAACGGAGGTGAAAATTCATACGACGGAGGAATCAGTTTGGCACAGTTTTTGGCAGAGACTATTCAGTCCCAGTCTGGTGAGGAAAGTCAGGAAGAGAAAGCCAAAGAGACGAGCATAGTTACTTTTAGAGATAATAAGGGAATTGATACTGAGGAGAAGATGGAAGAGCAGAACGAGCAAGAATGCATAAGTGAGAAAAGGAGACAAGAGGATATAGTGATAGACAAAGAAAAGAAAATGGAAAACCAACCAGTGGCGGCTCACACAACAACTCACAGCAGACTTCAGAAGCCCAGTAGTTCTGAAGTCAAACATTACAGCAAGGGTCAAAAGGATCATGACCAGCATAACATTCATGCATCCATATCCTCAATGCTGCACTCTGTTAAGGACTTCTTCTTTGGTAAGAGCAAGAAGGACTCTCACAACATCTCACACTTGGACAATGAAGATGAATATTTTGACCACTCGACAGTTCTCCCTGAACCGGATATGCCTCCATCATTTCAGCTGCAAGCAGGGCATAGTTCTGATGTCCCAGCAAATGATGTCGTACCAATGGAGACAGATAAGGCACCAGAACCCTCAGAAATTGTGAATCAACAAGCAGCACAGGCAGAACCTATTCAGTTTAACTGTGTAGACACAGGTCTACTGCAAGATCTTAAACCGGTTCCTGAGATTGTGAATGAATCTGCAGGAAAGAGAATAGAAGACGCTAATGAGACTGTGGAGGACATGGAGGAATCTACAGAAGCAGAGAGGAGCAGACCCGTGGAGAAAAAGTCATCGTCTGGGTTTCAAGTTCACCCTGAGGTAAGTAGGACACTCTCTCTTGCTGCCATTTCCAGATTAACAGTTTATTTCATCAAAGAAAGTTGAGCTACACCATGTTAATTTCTTAACATCAGGTAACCATGACACAGCATGCACATAGACATTTATTACCATTTGCTATTTTCCTCTCATATGTGAAAAAGTTAGACAATGCAATTACTTCATGGCATGCATACAGTGTAATGTCACTGATATACTACAGATAAAGTGAGTCATCTATGAGTGAGCAGAGTCGAGAGTTTGCGTGTGTGTGCGTGTGTGGAGAGTGGAATAGGGAAGTTGTCACAAACTTGCTGTTGATGCGTGTGGGGGTGGGGGATATTGGACATCAAATCTGCACAGTGCGAGACAGCAGGTGAAATATCTTCGATGTCGGCCTTTCTGATTGGGACACTGGTGGGTCAGAGATTATGATGAAACATGAACATCTGAAGCGGCTCTCGCATTTCTTTGCTTGGCGGATGGCTGGACAGTTTCGGCATGGAGGCGTAGAGAGTCTAGGGGCAGGTTTGAGCATGAAAGGAAGGCCATGTCACTGTGGTCAGATTCCTTGCTGACCCCCAACTACTTCCCTCTTTAGGTGTCCTAAAATAAACCTTTTCCTCATCCAGCCAAGAGGGTGGTGGGCAGCAGTTCTTTAGTCATCTTACTCTGCTCATTTGAGAATTGTTTCACTTCTGACGAAACATTGCTATATTTAAAGCGTGCGCTTGGTCAAAGACTTTCTCTCAAATTATCTAGTTTGCTACGCTTGAAACACAATCACGCATGTTCTTGCTGAGCTTAAGGCAGTGAAGCAAAGAGTGCTTTTTTTAAACCTTGGACTGTGCTCCATATCTGACTGTCTTAAAGTGTCGTGAAAATGTATGTGTCTTCATGCAGAATATTTTATTAACGGAAAAAAGGCATTGCAAACCAGTCTGGCTTTATGTGAAAAAATAATTGCCCTCTTGTTGTGTCATGAATTAAATTCCTGGTTCAGTTTATCTAGCCACACCCAGAGCTGTAGAATCTAGAAATCACTTAAAGAGAACTTACTAATATAAGAAAAGAGGTTAAAAGATGTCAAAAGCCCCAATCAAAAAGAAATTTTAAAAAAGATGGTTACAAGCCTTTGGGACTCCAGGAAACCATGATGTCCATTGCAAGTTACAAGACCAAAATTATCGCTGACCAGAAAAGGTCACAAAGCCCTGCCTCGCATTTCTAAAAGAATATCACGATGATCTTTTAGGAATTTTTTATGGAGATCTGGTGACCCAAAAGGTGAAGCTTTTTGGAAGATGCCTGTTGAGTTACATCTTGCATAAACTAGACCAGGATCTTTGCATAGATTTTGCATATTGTTCCTGGGCACACAAAGGTTCCCCCCGGTTCTCCGGTTTCCTCTCATAGTCCAAAAAATATGCATTTAGGTATAAGAATGGTTGTTTTTCCTATGTGTCAATATAGGTTTAAGTGGCAATTATTTTTTCATAAATGGCATTTTCTTCATAAATTCAATCATCATTATACATTTACTTCTTGTCTCACTCAGGCTACTTAGGTTATCTGTGTTCTGTCTGTGAAAAATGGAACTGAAGTAAATATGTTTATTCGCACATCTGCAAAGTCGCTAGCATACGACTTCTATGATCGTGTCATCGGAAAGAGTTAAGTGTTTTTTTTCTCAAATGGCTGTTGCAGTTATTTATACAGCAGTGTCGAAGCACTTAATTTGTACTGAATGTGACACCAGTTCCCTTTCCACAGAAAGCAGTCACTTCTTGTTTTCCTCACAGTCACTGTGAGCCAAGCATGTTGTCACGAGGAAACACGTGGCTGCTGAATGTCTTCTGTATAAACTGAAACATGTGAACACCACAAGCAGGAACACCGAAAGCATTAAAAGACGATTGATGTCGATGTTTAAAGTGTTATGCGTGTTTCACCAGTAAATCTTTTAATGTTTGTCTGTCATAGTCAGGTTATGTTGCTCAACCTAGTGACGGCAGAAGAAATTTCTGTCAGCAGATTTCTTTGTTTTGCTTCTTTTACATGGATTTGTCATTCATTCACTGCACAGTACTTTGTGTAAGCAGCACACCTTTGCCTACAATGTGGGGAATTCCTGTGTCTGACTTAATTGAGCGTGCAAGGACTTCTAAACTCTGCTGCAGTTCTTTTGGGGGTGGTGCTTGTGTTTTGTTTTGTTTGAATTTGTTGAAGTTAGAGCTGTGAACCTTTGATTAATGATTAAAAGTAGTTGGAGTAAACAAAAACCTCTGAATCCAGATTTCTATACATGCTATTGGACCTTTCCATATGTACACACGTTTGGTTTTAACTACCTTACATGTGACATGAGGTTAGTGTCTTAAAATAAACTGACAGCTAATAAAATGTAACACTTTATTGACTTTTGAAAGTCACTTTTTTGTTCTATTCATTGTTAAATAACTGATAAGCTTTACTAAATGACCAAAGGGTTGTGCCTGTCTGCTTGGTTGTATATGATGGCATTGTAATATGAAGTCTGCCAGGAACTGTCAGTGTCAGTGCTTCTGTTGATTTACAACAGGAATACTTGTCTGGGTCTAAATGTGTCACACTATCAAAGGTCAGTGATGCAAGTTCTTTTTAATGAGCTTCTTAAAAATATTATGATCCCACAACTTGGCTCAGAAATGCTTTAAAGAAGGTGTCTGTTTAAAAATCATGAAATATATGGGATTAAGAACATTAAATTAAACACCAGCTATTAAAAATAATTAGGAACTAAAGAAGTCCTAAATCTTACGAAGATTATATTATATTAAGAAAACCACAATACAAATATAAAAACAAGACACAACTACACTAATTACTAATTCAATAACATACAACTACAAATTAGTTGATGTTTTGCGACAAGAAATTGAACAAATAAAAATGCTATCTAAACTAACTAAAGATTTGACATCTGTAAACATTTTACATGTTCTGTCTCTTACTGAACAAGCTTGTAGGGCTATATCTGTGGTTAACACCTATGTTTTTCTCTGAAAGTCAACTTTTTCATCAGCAGCACTTTCTTGTCTTAGGTTATTCTAATACCTGCAGGCTGTCAGTTCTGTTCCAGTTTCTTAGATGGCCAGGTTTCTTAATTTGCATCACTTATGTAATATTGCTTAAAAATAGTACAGAATAATGCTGAGCACATATCCAAGTAGTCAAGAAAAAGCTTGACTACTTGCTGGAGCTACTCTCAAACATAAGCAGATGTAGCGGCATATGATGTGAAGAAACGCCATGATCACAACGCAATATAAAGGATGTATCAGAGGTCTTTGTCCCAGTCAGATAACCCTTTTTGGGATGAGTTTAAACTGAGCCGTTCACTAAGATTGTAAGGTTCTTAGGTGAGGGAGACGTCACAAGGGACCAATCAGCCAATCAGCAAAGCAAGTTGTTTGGACTTTGGGGAAACCTCAGCCAATTCATAAACAAAAAGCTTGAATGCACTGCATTTTACACTGTTTATTTAGAGGAGAATAATCTTCTTTTTTTACTCTGACATCAGTACAGCCTTTCTATCCTTGTTGTCTCTGAGAGATGTTTCATTCATACTGCGAAAACCGCAGCTCTTTCTACTTTACTGTTCTTAAAAACAAGCATTGCTGATGTTGTTTTTCTTGTCCTGCTTTTGATTTGATCTGATCTGCTACTTATTTGCTGCCACCCACTAACTGGTTTTTTTGTCCAAACTAGCAAAATAATATGGGCAATAGCCTAAGAACTTTGATATATATTTACAGGGGAATTTAAAAAAAAGAAAAATATATTCTTTATTAGCTCTATAGACAGTAAGGACATTTTGAAGAGACTGAGAAAAAAAAGCAGGTCTTGCATGCATGTAGTATAATAGGTGTTTGTATGTAGTACAGCAAGCAAATTCTGTTTCAATTAAGGTCAAAAAAGTAGACTATATGAAAGACTATTGGAGGGGATGTAGAATTAATACTATTACTTTTTTATTTCATGTTCTAACAGGAAGGAAAGAAAGACTCAGAAATAGTTTCAGTCCTAAAAGACGAGATACCACAACATCAGGGGACAGATTGCCTGCTTGCCCTTCAAAAGCCTAATCCAGATTCTGGAAGAGAAGACTCTTTATCTCAAAAAGATAATGAACACTCCCTTCTACCCGCCCTTCTTAAGGTAGAAGATTACTGCACGTTACCGCAAAGTGTTATCTCATTAACAGAAAACCATAACCCTGGAGTAGCACTTACGGAAACTTTAGAAAAGGAGGAGGTCAGTGTTCTTAATGTGGACAAAGAAACGCCTGACATTCAAGAGTATCACTCCTCCCACAGGCTATCTAAGGAAGAGAAAGCTGAAGTGAAATCAAACAAACAACCCTACTTGGATATAAACAAACCTGAAATTACAAATATATCAGCCTGTTCTCCAGAAGACAGAATCAAGCAGTGTGAAACTGAAACACCGAATAGGGTGCCGCCTGCTCTTCATGCCATGGTAGCTTACAGTGCAGAGAAAGATCATCTAAAAGAAGAAGTCAAATGTGCTTCGCTAATTCAGGAAGCTAATGTTGCATATCCGCCCTCTGAAGTCCCACAATGTTTAGAAATGGGTGACCTAAAAAGTCAACGTGAACAAGCCACTGTGACTGAGGAAATCGCAGAAGACCACCAACGTAAAACCGTGCCCAGTTTAAATTTCGAGGAGATATGTGAGGTAAAAGAGAAATACAGTTTTGCCTCACGGGATGATGCGAAAATGAATTGGTGCAACAGCTTAAAAACACAAGAGCAATTGTCTCTACAAGTTGATAATAGAGAAGTGAAGAGTGAAAGTTCACAGCTAGAGTCAATAAAAGACACAAGACTGGATGATGAAGAGTTGAGCGAACCAAAGACACTTGTAGTAACAGAAGACAATGCAAATAACACTTATGCTCTAGAGGAACACTGTAAAACTTCTTATGGAAAAAGCAACGATTTAGGTTGGAGTGCTGAGCATGATTGTAGCACAGTAAAAATCCCATCAATCCAAATATCTACCACTGAAGACATCCCAGATATCAAACTGCCTGTGCCAGAGATGAACATGAGCAAAGAATTTATAATTTCAACCATCAATACAATGGAACCTGATCTGAAAGAGTGCACTCTGCCTCTAAGTATTTTGGCTCAAAACAAGCCAGGCTTAAAAGATTTGCGAAAACATGATGCAACTCATGAGTCAAAGACAAGAATCCAAGAAGAGAGTATGGCTGATTTCCCAGGCACAGCCCCCACGCAGAGAAGAATGCAGCATACTGATGACCTCTCACCTACAGAAAAGTTAAAGGAAGTTGCTCAAGAAATGCACAAACACCAAAGCAGTGCACAGCTCCCTCTCATGGAATATGCTTCAATTCCTGTTATAAATGTTTCCTGCAGTGATGATCTGGAGAGTAATGCATTGGGTCTCAGCAGTGTTTGTGGGACAGAAAAGGCTTTTGAAACTCAAACAGAGACTCTGTTTGTGGTTCCACCAATATCAGTCTCTTGTCATGAAAGCGAAGCTGAGCTTAAACCGCCTGCTCCCACCAAGATGACAGAAACCGAAACTTCAGCTAGCACACCAAAGGGAACAAAGCAAGGTGTAGCTGAAAACCTGAGCGAGAGGCCTGAAATACCTAAAAGAAAAAAAGTCTTAAAAGAAATCTCTGATAAGAGCCTAAAAGAGAACACACCAAGTATGGTTGGTGAAACTCCAATGTCAAAAGTTGGTGGCAGTATGCCAACTTTTAGTAAACCAACAGATGACAGTATTGTTCCTGAATCACTGAAGCAAAAGTCCCCAAAAGACGCCAAAAGAGAGAGTTCTGTTGAGGATTTTCTTAAAAACAGACCATCTGTTGAAAGACTAAGCTCCAAGCCCCCAACATACCCATCTTTAAGTCCATCCAGTCTACGCAAATTCATGTCCAAAGCAGCTCCAGACTTGGACAACGAGACTACAGGCAATGTCCCTGCAATCTCCGTGGAAGATCGACAAAGCGACAAGGCAGATGAAGATTTCAGCGGGGGGTCGACGCCAACATCGTCTCTCTCCTGTGAGAGCAGCCCCCGGCTTAAGCGCAGGGACAGCCTGACACTTATTCGTTCTGCCACCCCCGAGGAGTTGGCCTCTGGAGCTCGGCGCAAAATCTTTATCCCAAAAAGAGAAGAAGAATTGGAGGGAGCAGTGTTTAGTGTGCTAGAGTGCAAGAAGGAAAGTCCCTACATGTCACCAAGCCAGGCTCGCAGAGCTGCTTTGCTACAAGCCTCCACAGGACAGAAAACCCCACCAATGGAGAGGCGCTCTCCACTGATGAGTCGCAGAAAGGCTACATTGGAAGTCCCAAAGGTTGTGGAGGAGACTCCCACCATAGAACCAACCAGCAATAAGGTAGAGGAAAAACCACCTGAGAAGAAGGCGGATCCTTTGAAAGGTAAACAATTAATAATCATTCATTACTTTGTCCTAGAAAAAGGTATAGCTATCTAGAAAGAGCTTTAGGTCAACTTGTTTTTCAGAATTTAACGTTCATTAAAATATGTCCTGGGAAGGAAATCCCCAATAAGTTCTTCACATAATTTCACAGTGTTTATTGATTTTAAGTACACCGTTTCTCACCAGCTCCCCAAGTAATCCGCAAGATCAGAGGAGAGCCCTTCCCAGATGCTTCTGGACACCTGAAACTGTGGTGTCAGTTCTTCAATGTGCTTAGTGACTCCACCATTAAGTGGTTCAAGGATGAGGAAGAAATACTAGAGATGAAGAGAAGGTAAACCCCCCACCCACAGATCTTTCAGCACAGATCAAACCACAAACATTTTTAGACATACTAAAAATAAATTAAAGACTCGAATTGAATTTTAATTCAACTTTCCACTATTATTTACACGATGCTATCTTTGACGATCAAAAGACAGACAAATTGTAAAATCAAGACAATTAGGAAATAAGTATTATTTTGACCTCTGCCCCCATAGTCCTCTGTCATCCTCATATTTTCACTGCAGAGTTGACCAGCCATGGCTGTGAATCCACAGAGGGGTGATTCTCTGGCTAGACACATAAACTGTAATCTGACACAATATTTTCCCGTCTCATGGGTCCATTATAAAGTCTATATATGTGCTACCGGTTGCTGTGTCAGCAGACTGCTTCCACATAACGTGACTTTCATACTTAGAGTGACACCTTGTGGATTTTAGATTAATTTGAATGTAAACCTAATGAGGTTCTCCTTTTGTTTTTCTCTTAGTGGAGGAGATGAAAGCCAAGTGGCTCTGGCAATTGTTCATGCATCGAGCCAAGACTGCGGAGTATATGGTTGTACAATCAGTAATGAATATGGGACCGACACAACTGACTTTTTGCTCAGTGAAGAAAGTAAGAAAAGCAATCCATTGATTAAATTATGCAATTCAATTTAATTTAACAATATTTTTTGTCCATTTTTTTTGCAGTTCTGACTGAATTCTTACTCAAGGAAGACTTGGAAGGTACTTTTCATTGCTATGTGCCATAGCAGCTTCTTAGATCTAGAAAAAAAAAATCTACATTATTGTTTGTTTTTTTTTACCTAACCCTGCTTTAAGCCCATCTGTGTTCCTTGGTCTTCATGAGGCTGTTTGTTCACTTATGTCCTCCAACAAACTTCTGTGGCTCTATCAGAGGGTCGCAAATGTTTATACTGAGATTAAAATACACACAGGGGGACTCAGTTTACTAAAATTGTAACTACAGAATTTTATAGTCTACTGGGTTTCATTTAGTCAAGTAGAAAAGTGATTAGAAATAGCCTAAACTCTTCAGATTTGGAGATTGAGACAAAATGTCGAAACATTGAATAGATTTGCAAGGGATGATGAAGCAATCCCCTCTATATTTTCTCCAGTTGGAGAGGAGATCGAGATGACCCCACTGGTGTTCACCAAAGGCCTGGCAGACAGCGGCACCTGGGGAGAAAAGTACTTTGGTCGCATTTTTACCGAGACTGTCCATGTTGGGGAGGGCTGCACTCACAAAGCCAGCAGGGTGAAGGTTATCTATGGCCTGGATCCCATCTTTGAGTCCGGAAGCACCTGTATCATTAAAATTCGAAATCCCATCGCTTACGGGACCAAACAGGAGAGCACCCTGGCAGAGAGAAATTTGGACATTGCAAAGCAAGTGAGTGCAATTCAAACTGCAATCAGACAAATCTAAGCAAAATATAGTAAACAACTTTTTTTATCTTTTTTTTTTAAGGAGTGTAAAGTCCAAGACATGATCCGAGAATACTGTAAAATATTTGCAGCTGAAGCGAGAGTAAATGAAAACTTTGGCTTTTCATTAGAGTAAGTACTGTTTATTCAACAAGTATAAAACTATAATACACTACTTTTGATAACTCTAGTGACACATCTTGGTTCTTGCAGAGTTATCCCTCGGTATCTAATTCACCGCCCTGCAAACTCCGTGCCGTATGCCACAGTGGAGACTGATCTTACAGGAGACTTTGGGAAATATTGTACCATAGATCTCAAAGGCAAGCTGTTTTCACAAAACATTTCAGAGCTGGATCAGAAATGCTGCACCTTCCAGCACTGGATCCACCAATGGACACATGGAAATTTGCTGGTCACTCAACTGGAAGGTAAGTCACACATATAGAGTTATTAAGGAAAAAGTGATTAATGATGCAATTTGTGATTAAAGCAAAAATATTTATTGATATCGTTTTATTTTTGCAGGTGTTGAAACAAAAATTACAAATATTAAAGTTGCCACCAAGTCGAAAGGGTTTGTATCTCCCTCTCAATATGCAGATGTTTCTGATTGCTTGCCTCGAAATCAAAATGCATAACCAGATTTTCCTCCCATGTTTCAGATATCAGGGACTAACTGAATGCGGCTCCCCGGAAGTATTTGACCAGTTTGTGATCCATCATCAATGCAACTACTACTGTGGACTCCTTGGGCTTCGAGCGCTCAAAACAGATCTGCAACAACCGGCCAAGATAAAGGGCTCCAGAAGCCCCCTGCTCAACCGAAAGCTAGGCTCCAACAGCCCACAGTTGCAGAAAAAAGGGCTAAGCCCACAGGTGTCTAGAAAGACCAACGTTAGCCCAAAAGTAGCCAGAAAAGCTCAAGAAACAGATAATAGTAACTCAGATGAGAAACAAAAGCCCACAGAAAATCTTTCCTGAGGTAGGAAACAAGACTTTCATTTGATTCCATCACGATGAATCATGAGATATATGATCTGTCTCTAGTTCAAGGCTTAAAAAGACAAGGACCTTAAAGAGTAAAGCACACCAAGAGTTATTAAATCCTGCTTGTGAAGAAACTTGGGATTCCCCTAATTATCTCAACTTTGAAGATATTCCTTTCCTTTATTTCATAAGTCAAAGGTGCAATACAACAGAGTCTTTTCCTGTTAAGAATCTCAAGGAAACGATTGTAACCATTAAAGTAAATATTTTTCAGTTTCCCAATAGTCTTAGCTTCTTAGTGAGTGGAAAGAATAGTGTGTCCAAGCAAAACTCTGCCAAATAATATAGCAGAGGTATTTAAAATGAAAAGTCTAAGTTGTACTGTACAGCCACTGAATGTATTATTACTGAGTGTGTACATCTGTGATGTAGATTATATAGAGAAAAAAATATTAGTACACACTTAAAGCTGCCATTGCATCTCGTTTAATTTCTATACACACCAACGTCCAACACCTGCTGTGGAAAATCAGCATTACATTAAAGGTTTCATTGGGCACTTTGCTTTTGGCTTTGTAATTACTATATATATGTATATATATAGTCTATTTATTACAAGTCAGTATGTTTAATCTCTTTTTACAGAATTTGAGGTCATGTTTTTTTGTAAATTGATCTGCAAATCAATGTTTTAATGGAACACAATCCCAGTGAATGTTCAGAAAATCATATTCTCCACGTTTATGAGGACAGCTGTGAAACATTTATGAAATGTGTTGAAATAAATCCATATTTCATTGTGATAGCATAATTGTTTTGACCCTGATATGTTGTTGCAATTAATGCAGAATTTATGATTTTTTACAAATCATTACCTGTAGTGCTAATAGGTGCAAAAAGGTGCTGTGTTAGCTTAACTTGTGAAATGTAGCTGAACAATAAAGTAGCAACAAAATAGCAGAAATCATTTTTAAGAACCATTTGATTCCTGTTCCTGTATTTTATCCTAAACAATAAGATTTACTAGAAAAGGGAAGCTAGAAATTTGACCAATTTTTAGCAAAAGCCTTTTCTTTAGAATTGACATAAAAAATAGAAATGTACAGGAATTTCTGAAACGAGTTCAGTGTTAATGATTAAAGAAGTTTCAAATTTCAAAGTATTTCTTCATAGTGCATGAATCTGTAATATTTCCAGAAAGCACAACTGGGGAAATGTTTTAAATGAGGCAAAATATTGTTTTTATGCGTACATATAAAGGACACACTCTAACATCTGTGTGAAGAAAGATTAAAATATTCTTGAGAGGAAAGATGTAGAAAACTGACTGTTTGCACTGAGTGCTTTCTTAGGTATGTTACAGAATGTTGGCTGATGTATTTTTTTCTTTTTTTAAATAAATGCATAAAATCATATCCAAGCATTAGTTTTATTTACAAATCAATTTTAAAACTTTTGCAATCATCAGCAGTATTAAAATTTGTTCCACACTTTAATTATACCATTTTACATTCACCAGAGTTTGGATTGAATAATTGAAGCAAAAATGAGGGGTTCACTTGTGTTAAATAAGTTAAATTACAACAAATTTAATAAAAAGAAGATCAAAAAATATTTCCTATGTCAAATATTAAAAACTTTACATTTCTCATGCCTTCTAATACATATATACACTTACATAGAAATAAGATGGGCTGCATGCAGAAAATAAAAAAAATCCAAATAAATTTGCTAATTACCAGCTGAAACTAGGCATGTTTTGGTAATCAGACTCTTATCAGAAACCTGTAATTAAAAAAACTAACCGAATAAGCAAAAAAATTAAATTAAATACTAAATAAGCTGTTATTTGATCTTTTTATGCTCTTGTCCATATGTAATTGCTAAAGGTGATTCTAAGATTATTCTAAATAATATGACAAGTCAAAAAAATATTTTGTCTTTGCCAGAGATATGTATTTACATGTACTTAAAAATGAACAGGAAATCAAGTCTGATACAACTTTCTCTTCATCTCTTTTTGACAACAAAAAGAAAAAAACACTTGCATTGTAATTTAACACTTTTAAAGAAACTAACATAACCACTTGTTTCACATTTATTTTGATGCCCTTAACAGATGAACGCATATTTTCCCTTTTGAAAGAAAACATCCATTCAACTAAAAATAATACAAACCGGCTTCAAACAGATCCACACAAAATGCCTTCTAACATTTTTGATCTTTTTTGGCATAGATTTTGAATTACAGTTGCCTCTTCATCAGCAGGTAGAACTCACAAAGATTTTTTCTTTGCTTTAAGAAGTTTAGAAGCTTTAAAAGGCTGCAAGTGCAAACTTCATGAGGATTTTTTTCCTCATGCCGGCCATGTCTACATACAACCTGACACATCATTAATGTTACAACACTGGCAACATTTTGACAAAAATAATGTGACATTTTGAACAGTATTCCATGGTTCCTCAAACCAGATGGTGCCATTGTTTATGGTGCTGCAAAACAAATTAGAAATGTAAGAACAAATCTGATGTATCACACAACCGTTTTTTTTTTTTGTTTTTATATATCATTGCGCGGTTATCATAAATAACTACGTAAATAAAAATAGATACATGTACCTTTCAAATAAGTTTTGGCAGCATTTTTTGATATTTTCATCAGTATCAACGAAGGCAGATGTTCTAAACAACTGCACACAGTCAAGTGGGGGAAAAAAGAGGAGTCCTGAAAAACAAAGTTATGTCTGGTCAATTACATTGGCTTGAAGCAGACTCTGAAATTGCACAAAAACACATTTTTTTGACTTTTACCAGCGACGCAAGCGTTGACTAGAGACACACAAGTCCCAGTGATCATGGCTCTCACCACCAGAGATGAGATGTCACGTCTTCTTGCTGGGCATATGGCAGCTACAAGAATAATGTGAGAAAAGGAAAGAAAAGAAAATATTACTGTAACAAAGACTCAATTGTGGGTTAGGATAAAAAAAACAATGATGTGAAAATATAAAACAAAGATACTCACACAGGCCTCCAATCACAATGCCGAGTGAGCTGAAATTGGCAAATCCACAGAGAGCATAAGTTGTAATTATCTCCGAACGGACCTGAAACGAGAGAATCGTGTTGTTTGTACTTTTTTTTGCCGCTTTAACATTATTTTCCTTCTTTTCACTTTGTCCCGCGTTCTTAGAAATGCATTCAAATTAATTTAAAATCAAGGAAATGCTTTTTCTCAACAATTCTCTAACAGTCAGAGTATTGTGTCTGATACATAACAGTAAATTCAGCAATCTTCAACATCGATATGTAGTCCCAAACATAATATATCTACATTAAAAAGCTTTTTATATTGGTTTACGTAATGCTTCATGTTTCTAAAAATTTTGGCTTCTCAGTAGCTATAAATTATGATGATCAAAATTAACAGAAATAAATGCTTGAAGTATGTCACTTTATGACATTAAAATTAACTTACATAATATATGGATTTAACCTTTTGAAATAAATGACTGAAATAAATTAACTTCTGACATTATGATTTATTGAGTCACGCCTGTAATACTTACAGATATCCACATTCGTTTGCCTCCAATCACTTCATCAAGCCCGCTGAGTCGGTTGCTCTTCAGCTCTGACAGCTTCTGATAGGCGACAAACTCATTGAGGAAGAGCTTTGTACCAATAAGCTCAGCCACGGTGAAACTCTCATCATATGGTATTCCCATCATGAAGGTGATGGGCATGAACACATATGAGCAAATTAACTGCAAACAGCAACAAAGAAATAATTACGTATATACCTGATTGCTTGCACCTTCTTGTTTTGAATTACTAAATTATACTGCAAGTTTAGCTTCTGTTACCTCAAAGGTGATTTCAGGATATCCAACCATACCTCCAAGCCAGCTCAACGCGCTATTTATGAAGCCCAGGATGGCGAGAAATGCTATCAGATTAGCAGCAATGTTAGCAACAAGGCCTATAGATGCTGATGCGCCGCTGCTAACAGCCTCCAAAATGTTCTGTTCATCTCTACAAAGATAAATAAATTGCAAAACAATTTTACACAGAAAGCAAACAACTAAATCAGTGCTGTGAAAAAAATATTTGCACCTTTACTTTGCCTGTTTTTGCTTTTTAGTGTCACACCTAAATGTTTTAGATAGTCAAAAAAAGATAAAAACAGTTCATTCTGATCAAAGATATCTCAGAATCAGAATACTCTGATAGTTTTCCAGTGATGTTTACTTTATCATTAAAGTTAAAGAGGTAACCCTGGGTGGCAACAGCTGTTGGTGATAAATAATAATGAGCCTTTGACATTATGCCCTGTGAAAGATCACTGTGAGAACTTCATTTATTGAATTACTTTTTTTCTGCAATTCTGTTTGCGACTTTTTGACTTCTTTAGATCATTATCCTGCTGCACAATTCGTGTTTGCTCGAGGATAAAATGACAAACTTGTAGCAAAGAGCAGAATTTACACTTCTGTCATGTCCTGCACATTGTCCAGGACATGATGTTTTATGTTAAAAAGGGACACACCTCTTCCAAAGACCTCCACTTTTCTCTCATTAATCTCCCAAAACATTCACTTTTGTGTGGTTTTCACCGTGAAACTCCTTGACTCATGTTATTTTCCTCACAGTCTCTTTCTTATGTTAAATAATGAACAGTGACTCTAAGACAAGGAAGGTCTGTCATGTTTGAATGTTATTCTGGCACATTTTGTGCCATACTGGATTTGAGTAACGTGAGTAAATAATTAATGTTTCCTCTACAAAGGACAATGGCTCATTGTGACCAAATAAAGCTTTGTAACTCTTCATAGATTGACTGTCTTTTCTTTCTTCTTTATTTTAGGAATTGTTCAAATGGGGCTCTTTGAGAATTATTCAGCCACTTAATGTTGTCAGACTGACTATCTGACCAAAGTACACAGGTCAGGCAGTAATCGGGTTTGGGTGTTGCTCAGGAATTCATGACTTAATAACAGTGATGATTACTATTTCACAACACAGCAGAATGGTTTGAAAGCGCAAACTCACCCAGCAGCCACTTTGATGTTCTTGTCTGAATTAAAGCGACTCTCTTCTGTCTCAGGATACGACAGCTTAGATATAGCCAAAGCACACGGTGCGGCCATCACAGAGGCCGATATCAACGAAGACGCATCAATCTGAAAAAGATTAAGTTTGCAAATGCTCAACATGTTCTAGTTGCTATCCATCCATCCATCCATTTTCTTCCGCTTATCCGGAGTCGGGTCGCGGGGGCAGCAGCTTCAGAAGGGAGGCCCAGACTTCCCTCTCCCCAGCCACTTCTTCCAGCTCCTCCGGGGGAACCCCAAGGCGCTCCCAGGCCAGCCGAGAGACATAGTCCCTCCAGCGTGTCCTGGGTCTTCCTCGGGGCCTCCTCCCGGTGGGACGTG
>CAEGAF010051837.1:0-19721 GCA_903067075.1 Micropoecilia bifurca
GATTAAATAGTTTTTATGAATTATTTTTTTTTTGTTTGAGATGATTTTTTTTTTGGTTGAAACTTTTTTTTTTGTTTGAGATGATTTTTTTTTTTTTGATTGAATAATTGTGAAACAAATCTAACTCCATAGCCTCCCACCGGAACGCTGAGGGTTAAATCCGGCTGGAGTCTCCGGATGCTCCGGTGTAATAAAGAGACCTGCCAACAACAAGTTTATCGTATGTTTTACAAGATCTTGTTCGGTCTCGGATGTTACTGGAGCCGGGAGTTCAAAAGCTTTAAAGATCAAATGATTTCCGAGAGATTGCGTTGTGATTTCTGTCGTCCTTTTAACTGTCTGGAGGAGATTCCTGCTCTCTGCAGGTGTCTGTTACAGCGTGGATCCACAAACCTCTTGATGTCATGTTGTCACGTCTATTTTAGTTCTGGGTCAATTTTCAGCCTGTGTGCCAGAGAGTCAGATCTGGCTCTGAATCTTGTCCCTCCCTCTGAAGGTGGGTTACCGTTCGGCGGCTCGGTGCCAGAGGAAGAAGCTGGAAGGTGTCAGAACAACTTGTCCTGTTCTGACAGCCTGTTGGTGACCTTTTAACCCCGCGCTGCATCATTAGTGTGGAACGGCTGTTTGTGGAGAATTCAAAAGAATTTGTGGTGTTTTCTTTAAAATTAAGATCAGATTCAGGGATCAACAGCCGACTGGCTCAGAGTTTATGATCCTCTTGGATCAGGACACAGTTTCTGACTTTGTCCTTTCAGAATTGTAAATGTTTTAAATGGTGTAAATGACTAAAGGTTTCAATGTGAGTGTAAAACTTTAGACCCCTGGTTCTTAACCTTTTTTTAGGTACCGAACCCACCAGTTTTATATGCGCATTCACTGAACCCTTCTGTAGTGATAAATAAAATATGATTTTTTTTTCTCCCCAAATTCAAGATTCTTAGTGAGACTTGATCACTAAGTCTCCTTAAAAGGTAGAGTTTCTGAGAACAGTTCTTCAAAATATAGTCAGTGTTTTCAGTAAAGTTGAGCTGAACTGTCCAGGAACGAGCCAAGGTATTTAAAATGTGCCACAGTTTCAACAGGTTGGCCATCGAGAGAAACTGGAACCACTTTAAGATCCAACCCAGGTTAAGAACCACTGGTAGACGACAGGCTGAAGGTTAGTAAAACAGATCCCTTCTAATGAAGGCTCTTTTCTAAACTACTGGAGCTTAACTGTACCATCCAAACGGAGGTTGTTCATGCAGATAAGATACTGACTGCTCACACTCTCTAATTGGAACCTGTGAGCATGTAGGTTATTTTTTACATAAAATCTTCTCAAACTCTGATGAATCTTAAATCATTCATAGGCTGGACTACAGCTGATCAAAAATATTTATTGTGACCATCTGTGTTTCTGTGTATTTATTTCTTGTTTTTTTCTGTGTCCTGTTTCCCTGTGAGTCTCTGTGATGTCCTGTCCTCCCTGTTGATTGAACCCAGCTGTGTCTAGTTTTCCTGATTAACCTCCCTGTGTATCTAAGTCCACCTGTGTCCTTTGTCTCTTGTCGGATCCTCGTCTAACATCTGTTGTTGTTGTTGTCTTACGTCTGGGCTCTCCAGTGGAACTGTTAGTCCTGGTTATCTTGCATACATTTATAAATTCCACAGTTTTAAGCTAAATTCTCAGTAAGCTAAATGTTGAGCTCCAAACTAAATATCTAGTAAGAAAACTAACTTTAATTTGGAGCTAAATATTTAACTAGCAAGCTGAATACTTAGCTTTAAACTAAGGATTTTGTTAGCAGTTAACTATAATTTGGATCCAAATATTTAGTTAGCAAACTATTTCAGTTTAGTTAGCAAGCTAAGTAATTAGCTCCATGCTACGTCTCTAGGTGGAAAACTATTTGTTAGTTTGGAGCTAAATGTTTAGTTAACAAGCTAGATGTTTAACTCTAAACTAAGTATTTAGTTAGCAAATTATTTAACTGAAGTTCAATAATTAGCTTTTTTACACTTGAGGTGATACATTTAGATCTTTGTACTCTAGAACCTGATTATGTAATGAACCCTAAACTGTCAGGATTATTATATATCATTGGTTATTTCAGAGCAGAACGCCATCACGTCAAACGCCGTCCGTCACAGTGACATCACCGCCGCCACATGCCGTCCTTCCAAACGTTTTGTCTCTCCCAGACTCCGGCTGCCTTTATTTTTAATTTCCTTCCATCTGGTTCGAGTTTCCCTCAAAGCCCGGCGTGATAAAAACAGGCTTTGCTCTGAAACGTGCAGCAACGCAGGACACGGATAAATTCACGGGAAGCGGCGTTCCTCGACGTTTGTGGGGCAAAGCATTCTGGGATCAGGCTGGACGGCGCTGATGGCGGGAGGAAGATCCGACTCACATCTTGTTTTCTGAACTGGATTCAACAGGAAGTTCTGACATGTGGTTGACATCCTTATTATGACCTGGAGGCCTGCTTTACTGGCATGGCCCGTTCATAAACGCTACGTTGGATTACAGCCGATTTCATATGTTTTGATGACAGATGAAGCTGTTAGATAATTGAAGTCAGAGGAAGAAATTCCTCTGGGGATGCTTTAATCTTTACTACACTAACTTCAAACACATTTTAATTTTAAAATCCACTCTTGTTGACTGGAATCATCAGATTCCTGTCAACATAGATTAAATTATATATCCTCTTTCCATATACAGTACATGACTGTTTGTAAATTACATTTGAAATTCTGTAAAATATGGTGAAACTCAGCGGGGCAGCAGCCTGAACTCTTTATTTCCAGTTTCCTGAAGTTATTTGCTGAAAGCCGAACTCCAGTCATCTGATGGACGGTTTCTGTGGAAGGTGACTTTAAATTATTACTTATTATTTAAAGAAAATGCAGCTGTGGAAGCTGAGGTACATAGAGGCAACGGAGCTGAGCTCATTACTGACTGGTGTCTGCAAAGCAGCCAATCCAGAAGCACCATTCAGTTTCCTTGGCACTTATTGGCTGAACTCTCAGGAACGGACCATTCACCGGACCATTCAGTCCGGTCCGGTTTAGTCCACTTCAGTTAAACTCCAGTCCGTTTGTGGAGGAGTGAATGAACCAAATAAAGTGAACTCTGGTCTTTCTCTGTTCAGTTGAAGTGGACTCTGGAGCAGATTGAATGTGAACGCTAAGGAGACCAAAGGCCGCTCCAAAAGCAGGAAGTGGACTACAGCGGAGGGAATTCTGGGTAAATGCAACCGAAACAAAAGAGCAACTCTAGCAATAATGGGAGAAATGACAGCTGGATTTTTACCAGACAAAAGAGGAATCCTACAGCCACTAAAATCTGATGCCACTTCATTTTTGTTCACATTTGGTGATGAAGGAAGTTGCTCAGTGTCTTCTTCAGATGTAGTTTTCTTCAGTGGTTCTCGGTGCAGCGCCGCCACAGGCGAGGAGGGGAACAGGTTTGGATTGGTTTGACTCAGTGCAGCGTGAAAGAAAACCACAGCAGCTGAAATTTAACAAGTGTTGCAACTTTTGTACCCAAATCAAACCAAATCTACCGGATTATCAATGGGAAAGACACCTATAGAGTCTGGAAACTAAGATATTTTATTTATGAGGAACAGAAACTTGTACCATCCCAACACAGTGACTCCAACTAGCTTTCAAAGGTGAGGTGCTCAGAGAGTTTTTGGTAGGTGGTAAGATGATGACTCCCTATATCTTCATGATGGAACATTTCTTGAACTACTCTGTGTTTTACTAGTTTTAAAACAAGCGGGCTTGGAAGAAAACCTTCCATCTGACTCATGATTGCTTTTCCTCCTCAGTCGGCCATCAAGAGCTGGAGGAGACTTTTAATTCCCTATTTACTGAGGACCAGGACTGACAAACACTGGTTTAGATCAAAGCTTATTCATGGGTTAGAATGGCCTAGTCAAAGGTTGGATCTATATCCACTGGAGACGAGACCTGAGATCAAATTGTCACCGACCGTTTCTGTCTGAGCCGTAATGAAGAAGGAGGAAATGTTCCTGTCATCCACTTTGAGTTGGGCTGTCACACAAAATTCCAACAAAATTAAATAAATGTTGTGGTTGCAAAATGTGAACAAAGTTCAAGGCTTATAAAAACTGAAGGTCATTTTGGCAAAAACTTCACAACGTTGGAAACAAGTTTAATTCGCTGGAATTTCTGTCTTTTCAAAAACCACAAAAAATGCACGTTTGTTTACAACATCATGCGTCGTTTTCCTTGTGTTTCTCAGCTGCTTTGTGTTTTTCTGTCTCATAAACCCAGTAAAGTTCACTCAGAGAAAACGTTTTATGTTGATTAAATATGTTTTTAAAGGCCCTCTAACAGTAAAAATCATGCTAAAAATGTCAGTTTGTTGAGCTTTATAAGGAGATTCTGACCCAGCTTCTCATTCTTCCTGTTTCTTGGACAATAAGTTTGGACCGGACTCAGTCCAGAACCTTGTGAATACCTGAGATTGGCTTCCAGGTGCGTTTCTTCACAAACAAACAAGGCGGCGTCCTCTCAGCCGATCTCATGTTCCCCCATGTCTTCAGATGCTCTGCTACCCGATGCCACGATCGTATTTGTCTTGGACGTTGTTCCAGCTTTGATCACAGATTGGGGTAATTACTCCGGGCCTTATCCTTCCCTCTGGAAACAATGAGTGCAACAGGAGAAGCTGGAGATTTAGCATCAGCTGCAGAGGCCAACAGCCTGTGGGAACGAGGGAGAGAGGAAATACATGCCCTGAGATTGAAAAACGACATTTTCAAAAAAACAGAAGCAGGTAGTTTTGTTGTTTTGGTTCCATCTGAGCCAGCTGATCCTAAAATCCCGGCTGAAACCAGGCCTGATTTCCTCAACTTCAAGAATGTTGTTGTAAAAGAAGAAAATGGCGTCCAAATACCGTGATAACATTTTCCAATTAGGATTCCTGTCCAGCATCACGGTAACTTCCTGGAAGCACTTGGGCCTCCGTCTCCTGGAATCACACATCCGGTCGTGATGGAATCTCACTGCGGTTTTCCAGAAATACGGCGCCAAAAATTCCAAAAATAATTATCCCCTTATCATCGTCATAAAAAAAAACCTTGAATGTTGTGAGATCTAATCCTTCCTGTGGCTGCAGCTCCTGGGAACGTGTCACCAGGAAACACCAGTTTACAGTCTAATTAAATCAAACTGATTTACAGTTTTTATTTTAGCTTTTACAACTGAGGCTTTTACTTTCATTTAGTTTCTGCATTTTGGTCGATTTCAAAACCAGAAACATAATAATACCAAAGTGCTGATATCAATTATAAATCAGCCTGAATGACTGAAAAACTGTTGATTGATTCACTTCCTCTTGATTTGTGACCCTAAAATCTACAAACATGTTTTTAAAGGGATTATTTTTTAATGTTTTTTACCGTTTGAGATGCTCTCAGATAATCAAAATTAACTTCTGTAACTGAAGTTACAGAAGTTACAATCTGGAAGTTAAGATTGAAGATTTTCTAAAACCACAAATCTCTGAGTATTTAATAGGATTTTATATGATGAATACTAAAGCAAGGCATGATTGCGAAGTGGATGGAAAATAATGCATGCTTTTCAAAATGTTATAAAAGTCTCCAAACTGTTGTGTGGTTTGTAGAGGAATGTAATTTAAAGAGCTTTACATTATTAAAAAGAAAACAAAAATAAGAAAAGTAATAAGTTTTAATCCACATTAGAATAAACTGAGCTTCCAGTTATTATTAATTAAAGATTTTAAACAAATGGGTTTTTAGCCTTTGTTCAAAGCAGCTAAGTGTCAGTGTTTCAGCAGTTTTTCAGTTTTCTGCAGTTCCCATGGATAAGTTTAGTCCTTTAATCCTGGAAATGTTCTTCAGGTGACAGAAGACTTTGTAACCGTGTTTATGTGGCTCTGAAGGCTCAGACTCCCAGATTTCAGCTGATCAGATGACAGCTGATTGCAGTTTTATTGCACACTGCACTTCTCATGTTTGTTTATTAAAAGTAAACACTTTGTTCCACTATTTTGCGTTTATATATCCCTTATAAAATATGGTGAAATTTGTGGTTGTAGCGCATCAAAACGTGAAATCTGGGAATACTTTTCCAAGAGGTTCTGTTTTTTTGAGATAAATGACCTGTAAGATTTGCTTTCTTGGACTGATGTCTTGCCAAATGACGCTTTGCCAAAAGGAGAAGTTCCAAATAGAACGACTGTGAAGAGTAAATCTCCACCGGTGGAAGCGTGAGCAGCGCCGCAGACCGAAGCCAGCATCGCCGTTCTTGTGCAACTCTTGGAATCTGTTGACAACAGATTTTATTGGGGAAAAAAACCTGCTAGGAGCAGCGAGAGGAGAGGAAAGTGAGCGCAGACCAACAGTATCGGATGTGTGTCCTGGGGGAGATTCTGGCGTTATGATGCTCTATGTTCGGATGCCAACATGCGATGATCCGCAGCGCGATGACTTGCTCACAGTCTCCTGTAAGTAAACACCATCGTCTCGGCCCAAACACTTCAAATGCACCCAGGGTCCAAAATGAACCTTTTTACACGCAGATCAGTTTTTATCTTCACTGGTTGTTAGAAGAAAATTCAGTTTGTTTACCTCAACCCAAACTTTGATCTTGATTTTTTCTGAAAGTAGGCGACTCCAGGTCTGGTTTCAATGCAGTTTAGCTCCTTGAAGCCTTGAAAAGTTACAGATTAATAGTTTGTCTTGTTGCTTTTAAGTCTTTAAGTAAGACATTCCCTTAACGACAGTCTACTCAGTTCTTCTTCTTCTTCAGTTTTTCTGCTGATTTCATGCTGGTATATTTTTATTCATCTCTCCTCTGTGATGTAAACATCAAATTTAAACAGTTTACAGTCTAATCAGAGGGGCAGCTTTGTTCAGACAGAACATCGCCTGCTGGAAACACTGAGCTGCACGTTGCAGCAGCTACAGCCCTGCAGTGAGAAGGTCCTGGGTTCAAATCCCAGCTGGATGTGCCTGACTCTCTCTGGGAACTCCAGCTTCCTCCCACCACCCAAAACAGAACCAGGTTTATGATGGATGGGAACAACGTCGCTTACAAGTGCAAGAAAATTACATTCATCCATCAAATAATCGACAAAGAGTCACAATTGGATAAAATATGTGACTTTAGTTTCTATTAATTACAATACTTGCAGGAAAGCAAGAAGTGAAAACAAAAATATAGAAACCAATACAGAAACAAAAAACTTGATTTGAAATCTGTCCGTCTGTCCATGGACTTTGACTGGACCGTTGTGACTCATGACTAGTATTTCATCTAAACCAGTTGTGGTTTAGATGAAATAAAGCATCTAATTAATTTCACATTTTGACATTTCCTTCAATCTCCTTTAATTTGACGCATCAAACATTGCAAATCATAAAAGTTGATAGAAAAACGGCTCTTACATCTCGTAAAATAAACTTGTTTTCACCACAGCTTCCTCCTGTTTATGCGAGAAGCGGCCATTTTGAAACGCTAAGTCGGCCTGACAGACACGTTGTAACTGGGAGTCGTGGTGTTGCTCCCACTTTCCCAGTGGGAAATCCCACTTTCACAAGGCGACTTCCACTGGATGTTTCTGACTGTAGCTGGAACAAAGTTTTCCTTCACATGTGGTGAAAGTTTAATATTGGTCTGATTTGACCAGAACCTTGGTCCGGATCTGTGCTTGACTTTAAGCAGGATGTCTCATAGCTTTTCTTCGCTAAAGACTCCTACTAACCGTCAAACGTGGATCCAGGAGGATCAGCGTGACCTTGATTGGGTTGGCAGAACAGATCTTCACCTCTGCAGCTTTTACTGGAAGCCAGTTATCTGCTTCACATGTGTTTTATGGGTCTGGAGAAAGCCGGAGTCCCGCAGGGTATTTGTGAGGAGTGTGTTGGAAAGAAGATGAAGGGCCGTGGAAGCGATGTTATTTGTTAACTCTCTACCTGCTGTGAGCAAAAGGTCAAGCGTACGATGGAAGGAGGATGTAAACATTTTGCATAATCCCAGACGAGCTGAAACCTGCATTGCAGCTTATATTCATGCTTTCACTGTCAGTGTCTACAGGCTACAATCACCCACAGTAATTGGAAAAGAGTTTGTGATTATTGTGAGTATTTAGTATTAAATCAGATACTTTTCACAGATCGCCGTTTTGTATGCATTTTATCTGTGGGATTTAATGAGATCTGTCGAAGGTTTCTAGTTTCACATTGCCTAAAGCCACCATGTTATGAAAAAATTTCTGGGAAATGATTTGAGTGTCATTTACGTGCAACGACACGGGATATTTTGATCTACATGCAACCAGAAGAGATATTTTGTTCCCTGGTGTTGCCTGAGGAATGGCTCGTCTCTTTGTGCCTGACCACAGACACTTTATTCACTTTCTAAAAGTCGCATTCCAGCCGGCGCTGTGTGCGCAGCGACTGGAGAACAAAATGCATCCAATATGCATCACATATGCCGTCAACAACTGTTGAAGACAAGAACTGGTCAAAATGTCTCCCAGAAATCCAAGAGCCCTTCAACATTCAAGTGATGTCAAAACCACCGTGACAAATGTGGCTTTGCACGTCAATTACGGCCCAAAGAAATTCGGCCAAGTGCTGCAGCGCTGCGATCGGGACGTTTTCTGAGAGTTTCAGCTGATTCTCCACTGAATCAGTCTCACACTCGCTGCCAACTCAACCGCTGCCATTTAATTTGGTTTGACTCAGACTTTAGTGTCTTTTCAAGTAGCAGACCTCCGTGAAGAAAACATCTGTTATGTAAATACTCTGGCTTGACACGAGGGAGCGTCGCATCACTCATCAGGCTGCGTCGTTGTCTCACGGAGACGCTGAGCTGCTTCCAGTGTGTTTTACACCAAACTCATATCACTGTCATGTTTCATGGCGGCTGAAGCATCAGGAGGGAAGTTAAGCTAATGGGCGGAGGAGCTGCAGAGATCTATGGCTCAGGTGGAAGAATCTGCTGAGACGATGACCATAAATCTGCCCTTTATGGAAGGACAGCATTTCCAAATGCTTAACTTAAAGTTTCACCGGCTGTCACGATACCCAAACACTTTTTCATTTCTTGACTTGTAAGTTGTTTTAAAGCTGCAGTTTGCAACTTTTATTAGAAATATATTTTTTTACAACCAATCAGAGCCAGGAGGCGGATCTTAGTGCTGACAATCAGCCTCAGTTCACCCTGAACTCTCACAGGAATAACGTTTATCTGCCGTCATTGGTGGCTGTGCTAACTAGCCTTAGCATTCCTGCTATCAGGAAGAAGCTGTAGCATAGCAGAGAGAACACAGGATGCAGGGAGGTGGGATGAGCAACAAGTAGATGAGATTGATTGACAGCAATAAGACCCTCCTCCTGGATCTGATTGGTTAATTCTAATTGGCACCGGAAAACTAGACTAACAGGTCTATTTCAGATTATTCTGTCACAATATGGTGACAATTTTAATAATAATATAATTTTTATAAAAGTTAAATACTGCGACTTTAATTTTAAGCTATAATTTTATCTGTATTTTATCTTCTCTGGCTGCCTGGTTCTTTCAGAGTAACTTAAGATTTTACTTCTGGTTTTTAAATCTTTGGCACCGTCGCCCCTCACTGATGCTTCACATAAACTCAGTCCTTGCAGGTTATTGAGATCTGAAGACCAAATGCTTTTAGCTGTTCCAGGAACTAAACTGGTGAGTAAAACAGATCGAGCTCTTTGGTTGTTGCTCCTAAATTGTGGAGCGATTTCCCACTTTCCACTGGCTCTGCCAGAAGCTCAGGGGATTTTAAAGCTCATCTAAACTAATTTGTCGGAGCGTTTGGTCAGAAATTTTTCTATTTATTTCTGCTTTTATTGTTTATTTTATTTTATGTTTTTATTTCACTGTTCTGCATGTTTTATCTTTGAAGCACTTTGGACACTTTGTTGTGTGTAATAGTGACATACAAATATAAACTGATTGATAATCTGAACCAATATTTTTACGCTGTGCTAGAAAATCTGCAGAAAAACACATTTCTGTAATATTTTCACTCACATGAAGTTAAAATAACTACTTATTTTAAGTTATCTGACAATGCATTTTAATAAACACCACACTGAACTGTGTTAAAAACATTTGTTTGTGCAGCCGGAGCTGCAGCAAAGCTGCTCCTGTAAACATGGAGGAGCAGCTTTCTGTTTTTAAGATCCTCTAATCTGAAGAAGCATCCAAAAAGCTGCAAAAATGCTGAAACACTGAGTTCCTTTAAATCAAGGCTACAAGCCCAGTTTTTGGAGTTCCCCTCGATTAATAATTATCATAAACATCATCATAAACTGGTCTGGATTTAAATCTGTCATCACTATCTTTGCTTCTGCAATGAAATGCTTGGTATTTTATTTTTCTTCTAACCATGTAGAGCATTTTAAGTTGCCTTGTTGCTGAACAAACAGAGGAAATCAGGTTTTAGATTTTTATTTGAATATTTCATCCTTTACTATGAAGTAATCGCTTGCATATAATCCCAACAAAATTCACTGAAGTTCGTTGCTATAACTTTACAAATTGCGCTAAAAATATATTATAGCCTCCATCCACTCACAGCAGGGCAGCTAACTCCTGCTAGCATCTGTTTCTCAGAGAAAATAACACTAACACCTACATTAATAAACAGTTGCAGCAAATTTTCCATTTAACTGTAAATGTATATAAATACAGATAGTATGAATAAAAAACACATCTTCATTTAAACAATTTTGTGAATGAAAAATCTCAGGTTTGCTCTCGTCTTGATGCAAAACAGTCAGTCAGACATTCTCCAAAAGTGGATCATGATGGCTCAATTTATTTCTGGATAAATCCTACATGTCCAGAACATATTTCAAAATGTGAAACCAAAAATGATGATGAGCCTTCCCTTCATATCATAAAACAAGCAGCAGACACACATCAGCTGATGTGTGTGATTTTTCATGTGATTCTGCTCTGAGGTTTGTGATTAATGCTGCACTAATATGAAAATATTCCACGTTTTCCACAAACAGACATTTCCTCTGTTAGTCAAAGCTGGAAGATGAGCAACAGAAGACAAGCCAGTTGCAATGCAAGCGTTGGTCAACCAGCACAAAGGATCCAGTGATCAGATGCGGTCAGAGGATGAAGACGCCCCGGCCTCCCGGTTCAAAGTGTCCTCTCTGAGTAATGGACTCATCCAGAACCCAGACCGGGTCATTTGGATCATTTGGAGAAAGGAGCTCTGTCCTCTCGTGTTCATGATGAGGCATCAGAAGAAGCTTTTTTATTAAAAACATCAAACTGTGAAAACGTTGGCACCGTTTAACATTTCCATGCAGAAAAAAAATCACAAACATGTCTCATTAATATGCAGCGCTGCTGAACTTTTTATTCACGATTGTGGATTTAGAACATTTTAGTCGAGTCACATCGCATCCTGTATTCATGGACTTTTTCTGTGGAACGTTACTTCTAATTATTTGTGAAAAATTTACCTGTTTGCAAATTTTATCAAAAATATTTAAAGAAAATGCAGCTTAAGAAGCCGAAATACGTGACCCAGTGCTAGTTGACAACAACCAATAAAGGATCGCCTTTCATCTGTCCTGGAAAATGTTTCAAAAACATTTTGAAACATTAGATCTTTAGATCCCAGATCTAAAGTTACAATCAACAGGCGCTGCACCGTTACCTAGCAACCCCGGCAAATCCCTGCCCGTTGCCTAGCAACCCAAACTGAGCTCCAGCAGTTTCATCGGCTGGTTTCACCGCTGTGTGCGCTGTACAATGGCTGCTGGAAAAGACAAGAGTTTTGTTGTTGACACTAAAGGCAACAATAGGCAGATGTGATGCGTCATTGTGACTTAAAGACAGAAACCTGCTGGGTCTGGTTTTGATCCTCTGACTTCTGGTTTTTGGGTCTTTTGGGTCTCAAGCTTCTGTTTTGCTGATGAACTGTGAGTTCAAATGTTTAATTATTTCCTGGTCTAATTTTTGGCTCTTCGTCCTGGTTACGACCCCAGCAGCATAAAATCTCTGTTTCCTCTCAATAATTGATTGTTTTTTTAGCGTTCAGTCAGAGTTTAATATTGACGGGATTAAGACTAATCCAGCAGACATAAAAAGATGATTAAAAAAACCAACACTGTGGCTGTTTAATCTGTTCCACATGCAGAGCAGCGATGTTTGTAAATGATTCAGCACATCTGAGTCCCATTGGGTGCCAGACGGCATAAACAGTAGGGAGAAACAGAGCTATTGGCAATTAGCCACTAGCTGTTAGCTATCAGTTATTAGCTATTATCCTTTAGCTATTACCTGTTAGCTGTCAGGTAATGTCATGTGCAGGTCTGGCCTTGAGTGGCATGAAAAAAAATCAGGAAAAGCTCAGTGGAAGGTGAAAACCAAACTGAACAGCTCATTCATGCTATGAAGCACGGTGGTGGCAGCATCATGGACTGGAGGTAAATGCGGATGCTTAGGTGAGACTGGAGAGGAGTTTCACCTTCTGACAGGTCAACGACTCTAAACATGTAGCCGAAGCTACAACGGGTCGGTTTAGATCGAAACATGCTGATGTCACAGAATGGCTTAGTCAAAGTCCAGAAGTAAACCCAATACTTTGAGAGATGATTGCTTGCTGGAGGGGCGGACTCTGTTGGAGTTTAAATGATTGGCTGCAAATGTTTGCCTGTGACTTGCGTAATACGCTCGCTAGATTAAAGATGGCTCCTGATATTTTTGCCAACAACAAAATGTCGTAAATGTTCCTGTTGCTCCGACTTTGATTGCTCAATATTTGGACGCCAACATGGACTGAACTACAGGTAGAAAACAAATCCAAAACAAAGTAGAAAATCTGTGTAACTCCTTTCATTTCAACTGAAGAAATCCAGCCCAATGGGAGAAATCCCAGATGGAGCAGTGAAGGGAGATGAGAATTGAGACTAATTGAGCAGGAAGGCAACAGCCAGATTCTGAGATGGGAGAAGTTTTACTACCCTGCGTTTAATTTTACTCTAAACATATTATGAAGTATTGCTATTCTGACTTGGGTAAAAGTTTTGGATACTCACTGCGATTAACTTCACTGAATGAAAAATAAACAGGACACAGAGAAACCAAGAAATAAATACACAGAAACACAGATCACCTCAGTTTCTGTCCTTAAAATACCAGAATTTTTAAATACTTTTGTCTGACATTTCAGAACATTAAATGAAATGTCCTGCTCAGTTCCTCAGGACTGTAGTAAAAATTTTTATGAAATATTATTGGCATCCTGGGAAATTCTTGGACAAATGCTTTTTAGTTTTACTTGAGTGAAGATATGTTGAAGTAGCGCTTCTGTTACGCTGATGACAGTCAACTCCTCTCATCGTCTTCGTCAGACTTTCATACAATAAAATCTGCAGTCAGAGGCTTCTAGAAATACTCTGCATCACAGACTGCTACAGGAGGTCCTTTCTGCTGACAGCCAATTTTAAACAGGAGTTAGAACTTTTTCTTTCTTTCTGATATTTATAAAGTATTTTTAAACGTAATTAGAATTTGAACTGAAATAAAAACATAATTTTCCTTCGTTTTTTGCTCTACCTTCAGATTTATTTTTATTTTCTTAGTGAGGCGAAAGGTTAACGCTACCTCCTGCAAACATCTGGTCTAGTCCCACTAAAAGCCACTAGGATCTCAACAGACCATGGAGAAAACGTGCAGTAAAGAGGAGTTTTCCTGAGATTTATGGACGCTGGACGCCTCGGTGTGAGCTGAGGCTCCTGACCCTCCGGGACGTTATCCATACCAGCCGGGTATGAAATGTTGTGGCAGTCTGAGAAACTCACAGCTGGGCAGGATTATTTTATTAAGAGAAGTGGGTGTCCAGAGCGAGATAACAGTTCTTTCTCTGCGCAGTAACTCAAAGTTGCCCAGCAGCACATGTGAAGCAACACATGTGTCCAGACACGGTGGATTTATCTCCACAGGCTGGACCTAAAATGCTTTCCTGACATTTATTAACTCAGATGACAAATTTAGCACAATGTACCCTTTTCATCATCAGTTTGTAAATATAATAAAGCTTCGACTCGCTACATTACCGCTGAAATCTCAGTCTGCTGTTATGAGTATGAAAGCTGAGAGCATAAACGTTTTATTAACGGTTTTCTCGACATAATAAATTTATTTCCAAACTGTTTTTAAGAGATGATGAACTTATTTCCCATTTTCCACATATTTTTTTTTACAAATGGTTTTCTTGAGCTTCATTTGCTGATGGTTTTCTCGACAGAACGAGTTAATTTCCAGATGATATTGACAAGATAATGAGCTAATTACCCATTTTCCACATATATAATAGTTTTCTCAAGACAATCTGTTCATTTTCAATTTTTCTCATACTTATGTCGCTTAAGTACGGAAGCCAAGAGCGGACATTTTCCACCTTCACTTCTTCCTGATGGTTTTGTTGAGATAGCAACTTAATCTCAAGAAAAAAAACTTTGTTTCCTCGAGATCACGAGGAGGAGACTCTTCAGATGGATATAATCTGGTTGAACACCAATCATCTTGCCATCTCGAGAAAACAAACTGTTTTAAAATCGATTGCAGCTTTTCCTCATCACATCTGTTTAACCACCAACATCCGGTCCATATTTCCAAACTTGAGGTCCGGCAGACATCAGTATTTCAGTGATTTAGGACCCCAGCATCTGAAACACATGTCTTCATGTCATTAAGCAGGAAACTGCAGCCAAAAGATGCTTTAGCATAGTTTCCCTTTAAAACGTGGTCAGCTGGTGTGAAGCTCCATCCCATTGTTGACCAGGAATCTTGGCTTTCCTGAGATAATTGATCACTTTGTGGTGCAAAGGTCGGATAGTTGGGGCTCTGACTAATTAACTCAGAAATGTTCCTGCTCTGACCAACACATCTGTGACCGATCCATAAAACCGTCCGTCAGTGAGCGGAGCTTGTGGTATAATGGCGGTATTGTTTTCAGAATAAAACATTCTTCAGCTTTATTTTCTGGAAACTCTTGTGTTCACTTCCATGGATGTGTGAGGATCCAATCCGCACGGTTTCACTTATCAATGAAAGATAATCAGGAATGAATTCTGCTGTGAACAGATCAACATTTAAACCTGGGTTCAGTTCTCTGTGTTTCTGTGGTGAACTGGTTCTGGACCTGTTGAGAATTATTCTTCTCTCCATCGCTTATTTAACAACAAGCTGCTTCTTCGTGGGAATCGTTCAGCAGGTTTTCTGTCTTTGCCTCCGTCTCCACCGCTTCACATGGTCTCACTTGTTTCTGACAACAGAAAACCTCGTTTGGTGTTCGGCTAAAACGGCGTTTATAAAGTTCCACAGTCATAAATGATCAGAAATGATTTGGGTTATTAATTATGTCATAAGAAAGAGAAAAAAGAGGTTCATTTTTCACCATGTTATTCATTCAGTTTATAAATGTTACAGCTTCAAACTAAATAGTTAGCATGTTTAGTTGACCAGCTAAATATTTAGCTATTTAGCACTGAGCCAGATAAATAGCTTTGAGCTAAATAGTTTGCAAGCCATTTAGTTAACTAGCTCAGAGTTAACTAAATATTTAGGTGTGAACTAATAAAATGTTTAGTTGTGTTAGAGCTCATCAAGTATTTAGTGCTAAGCTACATATTTAGAGCGAAGCTACATATTTAGTGCTAAGCTACATATTTAGCGCGATCAGAGCTAAAATGCAAATTCCCTTCTGATAAGAAGGGAAAGTGGACTATCAAAATAAAAGCTATCCAGACTTATTAGCAAGTTAATTAAACTATATAAATATTTAGATCAAATATAACTTCAAACTAAATATTTAGCTTCAACTTAGATATTTAGCTTGCTATCTGAATATTTAGTTTCAAATTAAATAATTTGCTAACAACATTTAGATTAAAGCTAATTATTCAGCTGGTAAGCTAAACTATTTTGCTAGCTAATTAAATATTAAGTATGAAGCTGTGATATTTATGAATGAATTAATAACACAGTGAAAATATTAGTTAGTTTTTCTTATAACAAGCTAAATAACTCCATTGTTAACAGCAGCAATCAGCGCCTTCTTCACCAGGCCGTTATGAGAAATGTCTAAAATGAAGATAAAAACCGTCCCTGCAGTGATATTAAGTGGATCCCATCCTAAACTCTCAAATCCGACGTGTGCAGACAGACAGACAGACAGACAGACGGACCAGCAGAGGTAAAACGAGTGTGAGCTGAAAGGAGGGCGTGTTCGTCCATCTGAGTGACTTTACCACCACAGGTCTGGGGACAATGGAGCTTTGTGCTAAAGTTATTTAATCCACTCCTTCGCTGTAACACTGATAGTTAGCAATCCCAGAAAAGTGATGTCACCACAGCTGCTTGCAGAAAATAAAACAAAGAAGGGCCTTTTAGGATGGGAAAACCTGAAACTAGATTAAAGCCAGAGGGAAATTTAGAGCTTAAAAGGTGATAAATGCATCACACACAAACACACACTGACTACTTGGCTGAGTTTGTTTAAAGAAAAAGAAGAACCTCGGTCAAAGTTCAAGAGTTTTTGAACTTTAAGCAGCAGATTAGAAATGAACTGAAGCTCTGAGGAGAGATCAGGTGTGAAGATTTTGTACTGGAGCAAAATGAAAATATTCTAAAATATTCCTTAAATAAGAGTAGCTGTTCAAAAATATACCTGACTAAAATAGTTGGGAAGTTTCTCCTGTGCAGATTAATCTCACTTTAGATGTTTTAATAAACCAAATATCAGTAAAATCATGATTTCAAATAAAACACTACAGTATTTGCTTTATATTTTCAAGTGGGGAACAAATCTTTCTTCACTGCAGCTGTGATGATTGGTGTGTCTTCAACCAGATTGTATCCATCAACTAAGCTGCACCTTTTCTTTTTTTCCTTTTCAAAAAGTTCAATGATTCATTTCCTTCGAAAATATTAAATTAAGTTTAGTTTAAATGTTCTAGCTTGGGCTGAACAGTGGCGCAGTTGGTAGAGCTGTTGCCTTGCAGCAAGAAGGTTCTGGGTTTGATTCCCAGCCCCGGTCTTTCTGCATGGAGTCTCCATGTTCTCCCTGGTCATGGTGGGTTTTCTCCAGGTACTCCGGAAGATCGGCACCAGCACCTCCTGATCCCACCAAGGGACAAGGATGTAAAGAAAATGGATGGATGTTCTAGCTTTGAAAATGGAAAAAAAACAAACAATAACTTAGTTCTACCTTGTTTGCAGCTCTGTGAAAGTAATATTTTGTAGGGAAAACGAGGCACAGTGAGCAGAAAAGGTCGCCGATCCACATGGAGTTCTGCAGAACCGGCTTGTTTTCCTGTTTACTGTTCCTGTCAGGAACGTCAACATGCAGAAATTTTCACGTCACTAACAGTAAATTCCTTCAGCAGATTCCTCCAGTGGGAGACGAGCTGCACACAACGTCCCTGATCTGGTCTAATATTGTAATTAGAACTTTAGTTCTGGTGGATCTAATGTTTGTGATTAGTGCTTTAAGCTTAGCACTGCTAACCTTTAGTTAGCCATGCCCACCACTGCTAACCAAAGAGCAAAACAACCAGAATCGTTCTGGGCTTTTTTTTCATCCTAAAGGTAACATGCTTAACATTTTCTCTAATTCTTGTCATAAAATTTCTTGATGTGCTGAAACAACTGTGGGTTGTGCCCACAAACCCAGAAAACATTATTCCTGGGCGTTTCACAGACAGGTCTGCGAGCAACAGGCCAGAGAGTATGCAACTTTAATGACTGCAGACATTTTAAAGCAGCACTTTGAGGTAAACTGCTGAAAGCACGCTACAACTACAGACGCAGCTTATGCACCACAAGGCTCACATGCATGTGGCCGAGGCTGGCTTCAATTAAAACTCTATTACTGTCAAAACCAATCAACACTGCTTGCAGGGATCTCAGCAGCAATAATTAAGCTTGCATTTATCTCTGCTGTCCACACACCATGAGGTTCTGCCATGCAATTAAAGTCCCACAGATGATATTATCTAATTTTCTGGTTTACAGTATTGATTCAGTTGAATATTTCTGAAATCACAGTTTATCATGAGAACAAGGTATTTATAGCCTTTGCTGGTCAAGCACGTCATAAATCTAATTGGAGCCGTTGGCCGCAGGCTGCCAGGCACTGGCGGCTCGGCTGGATTCGTACCTGGGGCTGGTTATTCATGGTTCGTCTCAGTCATGGGCCAGAATCTCTGAACTGACGGCCTCAGCAGAGACAACTATATTAAATCTTCCTGCCTCTCCCATGACAAGTTGAAGTGATGCTGGTACAACTGTGTTCAAATTAGCAGGTTTATTATTATTTTTAGCTTTTTAAAATGATGACTATGAACTGAGAAAGGAATAACTCTCAAAAGTAAAAACATCTCTGTCATCCTGCGGCGAGCAAAGGCTCCACACAGCAGGCAAATGTGAGCCAAATCTGATTGCTTTGCCCATAAATAACTCATATCACGGTAGTCTGAACGGTCAGCTTCCAGCATTTCACACCTCCTAAAAGTTCTGATTTGTTCCACTTTCATATGTGGAACTGAACTGGATTTTTTCAAAGCGTCTGCAGTCCAAACAGTCATGTTACGTTTCTGCTTATCGACAAGTAAATTTTCAAATTACCTAAATTTTTACATCTGAGTTGAATATTTAGTTAGCAAACTATGTGTTTTAGTTAAACACATAATTTCAAACTAAAGGAAGTTAAATATTTAGTTCACAGTTACAAATGTGATAAATATGCAAATTAGCTAACTAAATATTCAACATCCATCTAAATTTTTTTGCTGTAGGCTAAATATTTCATTAGCAAGCTAAATATTTAGCTCAGCACTGAAACTCTATCTACTTTGCAAAACAGCTAACTAAATATTCCATTTCAACTTGCTAAATATGCTATTTGCTGTTTATACTCAAGCTTAATATTTAGTTAAAAAGCTAATTATTATCTCAGAAATTAGCTAACTAAATATAGTTTCAAACTAAATATTTTGCTTCAGGCTAAATATTCAGTTAGCAAACAAAGCACTTAGCTAGGAACTAAAAAATGTGCAAATATGCATATTAGCTTGCAAAAAAATTCAGCTTTGACTAAATAGCAATCTAAATGGCTTCAAACTAAATCTTTAGCTTGCTAGTTAATATTATAGCCTAAAACAAAATATTTATCTTGCTAATTAGATTTTTTGTTTGCAGCATTCAGCTTCTACACACCACAAATTTGGAACAAACTTCCAGATAACTGTAAAACAGCTGGAACCCAGAGTGCCTTTAAATCTCTACTTAAAACCCACCTGTTTAGATTTGCTTATGGCTAAATTGTGGGTTTTGATGTCTTTCTTTTAATGTTTTAATGTTTTTACCTTTATGTCTCATCTATTTATCAACTTCTTTTTATTTCTCTTTCACACTGTCTATGTAAAGCCCCCCTAGAAAAACATCCCAGTTAGACAATGCGTTTTAACTAAAACTCTGAGGTGTGGGAATCCTTGTTAAATGGCGTTTTAACTAAAACTCTGAGGTGTGAGAACCTTTGTTAAATGGCATTTTAACTAAAACTCTGAGGTTTGAGAATTCATGTTAAATGGCGTTTTAACTAAAACTCTGAGGTGTGAGAATCCTTGTTAAATGGCGTTTTAACTAAAACTCTGAGGTGT
>CAEGAF010051862.1:0-17993 GCA_903067075.1 Micropoecilia bifurca
GAGTCTATATTGCCCACCACTGGTTCAACCTAACTTCTTTATGTTCATGTTTTTTGTTTGTTTTGTATCTTTCTGATGCACCAAAGAACAATCCTCCCCAAACACCCTTAAACATAATAAAGCAGCTGTAGAAAGAGAATAAATATCTTACAGAGGAGCGCTTTCTCTTGCTGTTGAGGCCCCCTAGTTTGATTTTAAGTGGGGCCACCTTCTTGGGTTTTGGCTTAGGGGGAGGCTTCGGTGTAGGTTTTGACCTTTTGCGAGCATTTGGACCTAAAAATACAGAGTCTATATTGCCCACCACTGGTTCAACCTAACTTCTTTATGTTCATGTTTTTTGTTTGTTTTGTATCTTTCTGATGCACCAAAGAACAATCCTCCCCAAACACCCTTAAACATAATAAAGCAGCTGTAGAAAGAGAATAAATATCTTACAGAGGAGCGCTTTCTCTTGCTGTTGAGGCCCCCTAGTTTGATTTTAAGTGGGGCCACCTTCTTGGGTTTTGGCTTAGGGGGAGGCTTCGGTGTAGGTTTTGACCTTTTGCGAGCATTTGGACCTAAAAATAAGAATTAAAAGTGAATTTTCAAATTACCATTATTCTCAGTTTTAGATAAAAACAGTATTTCTAGCTTTGAATATCTGCTGTACCTTTTCCCTCTTTGGTCTTGGCCTTGCGGAGTGGGGGAGCTGGAGCCGGCGCTGGGGGCGGTGCAGGTGTTGGAGCGGCAGCAGCAACAGAGGCAGGGGCAGGAGAGGGAGTCGTCACAGGGGAGGCGGCGGGGGCAGCCTCCACACCGCCGTCAGTCCCCACAGCCACCATGTTCTCCACTGCTGCAGCCACATTGGCAGCTGCTAGGGCTGCATTGGCTGTGGCGCAACCCTGGGAGGAGGGAACGGCACAGAATGAGAGTTTTTGCTAGTTTGGAGTATCTTAACATGAAATAACAGAATAATTATTAGAGAGTTGTAATACCTTCAGCGGGTTGTTGGTGCTGAATTCTCTCCACTTAGCCATCATTAAGGTCATCATCTTGGATACGGGAATTTTGGGATTCTTCGCTGCAATTAAAGGCCTAAAAATGACAAAGTCTGTTATTTCTTTTTAGAAGTGTATTTACATATTTACTACTGGGAACAAGAAGGAAACAAGATATGTTGTTGTCCCGATTAACTTTTTTCTCTCCCAATGCCAATACCAATATCTGAGGTCTAGTATCAGCTGATACTGACCCAATACAGAGAAACAGGGCTGAATAAAAACATTTATTTTTATAAATACAGACATAAATGTACATAGTTATAAATTTATTTGATCATTTAAATGGATGAATTTCTTCATTAGCTTGGTCAACCATTTAAAATCAACAAAACTTTAATTTGTTCAGTCAGTCCAGTTAGGAGTAAAACAGCTGATGCAACATAAACAATAAATAAACTTAAACTAATAAACTGTTTTGGTCAAAAACCTAAAAATAACTGCATCAAACCTTCAAATGGCTCAGAAAGTGCAATTAGAAATTCTAATAATTTACAGCGCAATTTCAATAGGCCATTGCAGCGCCTAAATATGATGTAAAAAAAAATGAAGCATAGAATTAGAACGCATAGATCTGGCCTTATGTATCAAGAATACTGCCTTCAATACCAAATGTATCATTTTTTTCAATGTCAGTACAGATATTAATGTCAGATTACTTCTAGTTTTCCCCTCACCTAACAAACTGGCTGAAAGCCTTGTAGTTGGTGAGAGAGCTGTAGTCTTCCTGAGTAAAGACATGATCGATGTCCTTCATGCCCCAGGCCTCCAGCAGCTGGGCGGAGCTTTTGGGCTGTGGTGGGAGCAGAAAAGTTGGAAAACAAAGCCAGTCAGAGGAACTTCATTCCTCCAGGAGCTGAATTCGCTCCTTCCGCAGGGAGTAAACAATTAAACTTTACCTGGCAGTCATCGTCGTCGTCATCATCGTCTTCTGGTTCCGGATCTTTGCGTTTGCTCTTAGAGCCTCCTTTCTCTCCGGCCCCACCTCCTTTCTTCTTGTCTTTTGCAGAGCTTGAGCGTTTCTTCTTTTTTCTCCCAGGGGCGTAATCACTCCCTTCACTCTCTGACCGCATACCTCCCTCATCTGCATCCCTCTCTGCCGCCTCCATTCCCATCAGGTGCTCTGGGGAGCTGACCGGCAGTTCCTACAAAATACAGACCCACTTTACTAATTACAAGAGGGCACGGCTCCTTACCAGGTTTTATTTTTTTCCATTTGTCGCTTGCAGAGGTTATGATGCTCTTTTAGGCTAATTAGTGAAAATTCAATGGTTCCTGCTCTGTTATGCATGAAACACATAAAGTATGACTCTTCCCATACTTTAAATTTTAATGCATCACAAATGTTACAGGTACAAAAATGTGTCTTTTGTAATGTTTTAAGTATTTACAAGAATACATTAACATAAAGGCAAGTTTACTAATGCAAGATTTTGGTGTTTTCCTAGCTAAAAGTAATAATTTTTAACTGCTGGTTTGAAAAAACAACCACTTTTGTTGTGAGGGATCTGAAAAGTTTTCATTGTTCCACTTATCAAATATTTTATAATACTGCACAGTGAATATAACCAGGTCACTTGAGACCCATATAGTAAACCTATTTCATACTCAGCATAAACCCAAGCTTCTGTTTATATAATTTACTTTAACACTTACTGTTCATTGCATTGCACAAATATATTGTTCATTCTTAGTTTTTACAATTTGAAGATATTTGCAGGTCAAAAAAATGCTACATAAAATTTCCATAATTATTTTATTGTTATTCAAGACAAAACAAAATCCCTTATTCTGGAATCCAGTCGCATCGTGCAAAAAAGTTCAATTATTATTCATAATAAGAGAAATAATTATATTTTTTCTAGAGGCATAATGGGTGCCAGTAAGAGCTATTTTAGGAAATAACATTGAGATATTGTTGCTGAATATTGTAATGACATTTAAATTATGATTAACTCATATTTTCCTTTCACTGAAGCACTTTCATTTTCACCATCAAAATGTTCTAATCCACCCAAGAGTTCGAATTTTGGTCACTGAGATTGATATCCTTAAAAAACTGAGTTTTAAAAGTTTTTAAACTTATTACGTCAACGTCAGCAAAGTTTGGATGATCTGTAGGTTTCTTTACAAGCCACAGATGGAAAACTGATCAATGAATGAGAGGGTGAAGCTCAGCATGAGCTTCTCATGACCAATTCCTAAATAATACAAACAGTTAATAGATGCAAGTAATTTAAAAGCTTCCGTCTATATTATTGGTGCAAATTCAATTTAATGTAATCCTATTTGAGGTTTTTACATTTTTAATTTGTAGAAATATGAACAATAGAGGTTTTATTTTTATTCTTCCTATGTTAGAGCTGGAAATTTCTAAATATAATTTATATGTTAAAGATGCGGTATGTAACTTTCATAAAAAATATTTTTTCTTGTCATTAGTGCATTTAGCAGCACTGATTGACAGCATTAAGACCCGCCTCTTGGCTCTGATTGGTTGTTTTTGGTCAGTGTTCTAAAAATTATGTAAAAGAAATGTCTTATTAAAAGTTACATTCTGCAACTTTGAAGGGAAAACCTTTTATCTTACTTGTATATATATTTTACTATATTTTATATTTCTTATATAAAAATGAAAACAAGGAATAGAAGTCAAATAAATATTTAGAATAGCTGAAAATATTTTTAACAATAATTGGGGGAAAAACATCAGTATTATTATGTAATTTGTGACTCTATTATGTTAAAAATTACTCCAACTGAGCTGTGGGTGGAATTAATTACCCTAGTTTTTAATGGGGAAAATTATTTGCATTTGCATTGCAATCTTTCAAGACACAAACTCCTTATCTTGCTGGATTGAAACCCTCAAGGTACCTGCTGCAAAATTAGGGAATTAAAAAAAAAAAGTTTTTCTAAGCTCCCTCAACAAACAAACACATCAATTTAAATATCCAGCATGCAAACTTTGAGAGGAGCAGCTCGCAGCGTACCTCGCGGATGGGCCTTTGCCTCTTGCTGCTCCGGCTCTCTCTGCTGCTCTTCTTGGCTTTCTTCTTCTTCTTCGACTTGGGTACCTGGTCCAGGTCGGAGACAACATCCTCCGGCTCTTCTTCTTCTGCAAAGGAGAGACGTGCTCGCATTATTATTAGTTTCAAGGGAGAGAAAAACACGACCGCAGGCCGGAGGGGCGGGGGGGGGGGGGGGCAGAGAGAGACCACGAGCGAACGCGCGCGCGCTGTTCCATCTGGCACGACCCGGGCAAACGGCTGTGCGCGCGCGCACACACGAATGTCCGTGAATGCCACAACAGCACAGCTTTAAACTTACCCGATTTCCTCACGCTAAAAATGAAATAAAATAAAACTTTAACAGGCAACACTCTTATCGACACGTTAGCGATGTTTGTTTTACAAGATATAAAATAAATAAATGAGGAAAAGTGTGAACACTTGCTTCTCAAGTTAGCTAACTAATCTGTCATGGCGAGTGACCCGAGCCGAGCCGAGCCGAATACTCCCGGCTAGCTCTCAGCTAGCACCGCGGAGAAGAAGCTCAAGTTACAACAGAGATGGACCTTTCTTCGGGGAAAGGAGGGAGAGAATGAACGGGGGGTGGGGGGAGCAAACGCCGAGCTTACCGTGAAGAACTGAATGCTCCTCCGGCGCTCCAAAGTCGTCCCTCTCATCTTCGCTACACGACATTTTCCCCCTACGAAAAGGTTTAAATTTATTTCTTTGCAGGGCGAATTAATCCCCCCCAGTAAAACCTCGCTCCTCGGTCGGCGAGGGAGGAGGGAAAATGACGTGGGACTGGTGGAGAATGGACCGGGGGTGTCCAGGAAGGGAGGGTAGCGTGTGAGTAGGGGGGGAGTGAGGAGTGGTGGTTGGGCGCTTGGTGCTGGAAAAAAAAACAAACAAATAATGATACATTTGATTGGCTCGAAGCTTGCCCAGTTGGAATTGTAAACACACTCTATTAAACTGTCCACCTGTCAAAACAAACAAGTTATAATGCAGGTAGATCCCAACAAAGGAGTGGATCAACTTACAGGTGACATTTATCCATGTTATTAAAAAAAAAAACAACAACGATAAATGCACAGCCTCTTGTGAGAAAGGTGCATCAGAGAAAAGTTGAAGCTTTAAAAATTCCTGCCTTCACATATTGGAAACTTACTGTAGTGTGCAGCGTGCGGTCCGGTTCGAGGTGTGCTCCCTCTTTCGGAGCCACAAATAAAACCCGATCACACTGCTTCTGCTCCAGATGTCGTCCTAGGGTCCTCGCCCATTAAATCCCCGACTGATATTTCTGCTTCTTTTTCGCAGTGACCCCCCCCCAAAACACGCGGCTCCGTCCCCCACTTCTTCTTTCCCCCCTTTTACCTTACAGGCAGCGCTTAGCTAACATCCTCACAAACACACAAAGGGGGCAGACATCCCATAATAATCACCCCCTCTCCCTCCCACACGCGCGCAGGACTCTGCATAGTTACCTCGCAACGGACAGACCATAATACTCCGGCTGCCCCCACCCCCTCCGACGTGCACGCGCACATGCGTGCACTGTGCTCACGCACATGCACGCTTCTTCCCCTTTCCACTGGAAGTCCCAGCCCCCTTAGCAACCCCGTTGTCATAGTGACACCCCCCCCCTCACTTGCTCCAATGGACAGACCATAATACTCCAGCAGTGGCAGCGTACATCCCATAATAATATACAACACCTAAAAAGACAAGAAGGTAAAAAAAAAAAAAACACACACATAGATGGTCCTTGGAGGAGATCAGGTCCTCTAGTGACAGACCATAATACTCACCGGGCGTCCAGCTGGTGTTAAAACTATGCAATAAATAAGTAGAAATAAGGGAATAAAGTGATGGGTTTTGTTGTCCATGCAGGTGGACGGCCTGCCGGGTCAAACGCCCCGCAGAGTGTTTACCCGAGGCCTCCTCTCTCTATATAGATATATCTATATATATATATATATATCAAATTTTACCTCTGATTCTCCATCAGAAAATCAAAACGGTCCCACGCCAACAGGTGCGCAACTGCACCAACACGACCAGCAGAGCTGCTGCTGCTGCAGGTCCATAAACCTCCATTAAAAGAAACCACAACGAGCCGCTTCAGTGAGAAAAAGTAGCAAACAATTTAAGCTGCGCTCAAATCAGACAGCATGCAGAGAAAGCTGTTTAAACTGTTTATCTGTAAAGATTTATCCACCATCTTGTCACATGTTCATCTGGTGCCAGAAACTATTCATATTGCGATTCTTATGTGCGTTTTGGCTAAAAACTAAACCAGCAGTTGCTACTGAACGGTGATTTATGTTGGCAGTGTTTATTGTTAGAAAGTAAAACAAACTTTAATGTGCAACAAGTCGACAGGAGAACAAAGCAGGAGCACATCTGGATTTCATAATTCTGGTATAGTTTAGCTTCTATGAAAATGATGCTAGTGACCCTGTTTGGGCCTGAGGCCGCCTTGCTGCTCCAACACATCTGTCCCACATCTGTTATCTCAAGAAACATAGTCACAATCCATAAATTTAAAGGGCCAGTATCATGTAAAATCTTTTTTTTAGCTTTATATTATGTTATAGTGTTATTTCTGGAGTGTTGTTTTAATTCTTTCATCCATTTTTTGAGAAATCTCTTTCATCTCCATGGCAACCCTTTAACTGTTCAAAACAACTGGGTGGATTTAGCTCCGCCCCCAAACCACAGCTCCTCTTTGGAGCTGTGGTTTGCAAGCTTTCATGTTACTTCCTCACTCTGCTCCTTCAGACTAGCAGCAGCAATTAGCAAACGCCTCAATCAGCTTCGGTACTGAGCTACTTCTCAGTGACACTGTGGTCAAAAAAATTATTAGAGGATAAATAGAGGAGAGATGTGATAACCTCCTTAAGGCAGGAGCTTTTAAAGAGACAGGGGCCCAATTTCAGGAAGCTAAATTAAAATGTCAAATTTATTTTAAGTTACATTTGATATGTTTTTTTATAACAACTGAAGTTCACAGAACTGCGTTACTGAAGTTATAAAATAGCCATTTTTGCTATAAAATTACAATTTTATAGCAATTGATTATGCTATAAAATGGCAACATGCGCCTGCCACTTTAAGAGATTCATAACAACATTCACAAAGTTGAAAATTCACAATCAGCCTATGCTGCTCCACAATTTCAGTAACAATTTTAAAGATAAAATGGTTTTTATCACCTTAAACTAGCTGACTTACATAATTAGTTCTTAAAAATTAAGCATCCTAATTTCAAGCATATCATAACTGGAAAACAAATTGAATTTTATAAACATAAAGACACTGCAGACATCTTAATCCACAGATCATTTGGAATAAGAATTCATCTGTACCTCTTTCACAGATTTTGAGATAAATAGTAATTGTTTGACCACTAAAAAGAGTGAATTGGAATTGTTTACATGTACTTAAAGCTACAGTACGTCACTTTTATAAATATTTTATTACATAATTGTTAAAAGTAGTGACAGTATGGATGATATGAGTCAAATAATCTGTGAAAAAGTCAAGCTTCTCTGCCTTCTCCCAGTGCTAAATAGAAACAACTCATCAGAGCCAGGAGACGGGTCTTAGCGCTGCCAATCACAATCTCATGTGTTGCTCCCCCTGACCCTTTGCTCTCTGCTACGCTGCAGCTAGCATGTTGTGAAATCCAAGGTTAGTTAGCATAAACTGTTTTCCAGCAATGGGAAGTTGTTTCTCCGACATTAACACCTTTTAGCGAGAGTACACGAGGTTGATTGACAGCACTAAGACCCGCCTCCTGGCTCTGATTGGTTGATATTTGGATGGGAGCGGAGCATTTCTTCAGACAGCAATAGCAGCTCAAGAAGGAGGCTGAGGAGAGGGATCTTTTCACAGATTATTTGTCTCATAAACTGTCACAACGTGGTGACAGTTTCAACAAATGAGCTGTTTTCCCTGTAAAGGTCAAAGTTTGAACTCGGCTTAGACAATTATGTGCTTTGTGAATGTTGAATTCAAGCATCGTTTTTAAACTTCTTGAATTACATTCAAACAACAATTATATGAAGGTAAAATATAATGACAGTTAATTTAATTACACTATTTTTCAGGATATTTACTGGTCAATATGAAACCACTTGGAATGTGCAGCAAATGTTAGCAAAACTAACACACAATCGGTAGAAATTATTAAATCAACTTTAAATTATTTAAAATGCTAATTTTCTGATAGTTTTCCTGAATAAGTGTCTGAATAAGTGTAAAATTAAATAATTTGCCAAGTGAGACTGTGTGACCCCAGGTGACCCTCAGCAGTCCCAAAATCCTCTTACATCTGCAGGTGCACCTCAGTTTGTAAAATAATTGTCAAAAAATGTACTTATTCATTCAAAAAAATACAACTCACACAGTTTATATTCATTATAAAAGGTGGGATATATATTTTCAGACATTTGTTTTTGTTAATTGTCATGAGTTTAAGAAAACCTTAAAATGTTAATGGAAAATTTGAACAATGTAACTACTCAGTAGTTGGGTTAGCCTTTTTTTAGTGCATTGGTGAAGGTGACAGAATTTCTTCCCTCCACACAACTTTCCAGTGATATGGTTCAATGCAGCACTCATTCTATACCTGCTCTTATCTAATATTGCCAAATCAACATTTTAGGACCATGTAGGCCGTAACATGGACCTAGCACAGCATTTTATTTATTGTAACTTATGTAACTTTCTAATTTTCAGAGAAAAAATATTTCTGGGTTTAAAATATATCACTCTGTGAGCAATTATCAAATTAAATTGAAGTTACTTCAACAAATTAAGTGTTCAAAGACGTCATAATTTATTGAGAAAAACATGAACCTTTAATGCAAACAAACATGAAATAGATATAAGTTGAACGTGTGTTTGCTAGTATCGCTGAATGTGAATTTTTGATGTGCACAGATCATTTTAAATATCTCTTTTTAAATTATATATGCTTGATTTTATGCAGCTCACTTGCGGCAAATATACAGCAAAGCCATTATTTTATATTTATGTTGAATAAAGACAATGTTTGCCTTTTGAGGATGTTTTTCAGATCTTTCTTAATCTCGTTCTTATCCCTCACTGAGGTTCACATTTCTCTGCTGTTTGTTTTGTTAGAAACTATAATTATAAGGGCTTTGCCTGTAATAACACAAAGTGACATAAGGCCTCGATCTGGAAACAGTAAAAGTCTGAAAGAAAACAAATATATTTTACATGTAGTCTTTTCTGCTACACATCAGTCTATCTGTAACAGCTGCAAATATAATATCTGTTGAGAATTAAGTTTAAAGTCATACTGTTACCAACATGTTTATTCTGACTGGAAGTAATATTTTTGAGCTGCACAGCCAAAGTCCCTAAAGATTAGGATGATGGCGAGGAGGTTTTCCAACCTCAAAGACTTACAGCTCACCAACAGAAAAGGTGAAAATACCAGTGAATATTTAATATTTGTTGTCTCAATTATAACATATATTTGATGGCTGTTTTAATAATCCCTGTTGCTAGAAAGGTTTGAATGTTTTTCTTGGATAAATGTAAATTAAATCAGATTTTTATTTCACAATTGATACTACTGTATTTCAGTTTGAGATTAGATCAGTTTATAATTGTATGCTGCACTTTAATTTAGTTAGCTGTCTATTATCTGTCAAAGCTTCTGATGTTATTTTTAGTAGGAGTAATCCAGCTTCACTCATATTTCTCTCTTGATACGCTAGATGTGTAATCGATGAATGACTCTGCGTCCAACACTTTTTGAAGTCATGACTTTTCCCTCTAAAGGTCACGTATGCAGTCCCAGACACCAGCAGATGAAATTCCCTTTAACAACGTAAATACAAGCTCCTTTTATTCCCCATTCACAGTAAATAACGTGGCATATTCTTCGTAAAAATGAAGATCTGAGCCAAAAAACAACAACAAAGGCCTTCCTCCTCACTCCGATCGCCACTAGTATTCCCTATGGCACGGTGCATGCAGATCGCATAGCAACAAAGCCTTATGCCTGGCTATTGTCTGTTACTGTTGCTTGAATGCCCCTTGGACAGGCCTGTGTGCGCGTGCACAGGCCTCACGTGCGACACCGTCACCAACACCTCATCCCGCGATCTGCTCCCTCCATCCCGTCTGTGCAGGCCGCAGCCGGGCCCCCTCCCCTCTCAACGCCACCATATTTCCATAACATTCATGGGTCATCCATTCCCCTCCCTCTCTGCCACCCCCACTTCCCTGCCTGACAACACCACCGCCCGCCATCCCATAATATTAATGCGCACACACACACACACACACACACACACACACACACACACAGCAGTGCATTCAGCCCTTTGTTGGCAGGGATGCCTGAGCAATGCGAGCTGATGCACAGCGATCATGCGCACGCCTCAGATGATTCCTGCATCTGCACTCAAACTGCTGAGGCAGGTGGGCCTCCAGTAATGCAGGAGCTAAAGGTGAGAGGTCACGTTTCGAGGGGGGAGGGGACATGCCCGTGAAGTCCAGAGGCTCCCTGAGGCAGCCATCCTGAATGAGGTCAATCATCGCCTCCGTGCAACCATGAGAGCACGGAGGAAGATCAGTTTAGATGTGCCCCATCTATCCAGCAGACACTCTCAAAGTCCACTGCTTCTCTCTTTAATAGGAGGAAATGCAAGTCATCTCCATGTACAAGTCACAGCTGAAGCTTTAACAAGCGTCTCTTGGCTACAGTCAATCACCACCGGACCATGTCAGCATGATAAAACATCTACAAAACGGGGTAACGATAAAGATAAAAAGAAAAAAAAAGAGGGCAAGTTATTTACGAGAGAGGGGGAGAAGGGACGAGCATAACAGAGGCGCTGGACGTGACGGTGGCCAAGCTCATCACCATGGTGTTGCTGTGGGAGACAACAGAGGACGTCACTTGGAGAGACGGGGGACACAAAGGAGGAATACGACATGAGGAGGACCGAGAGAAGGAGGCAAGAAGACGCCCGTCTCAGCAGATAAAGACGGAGGAGAGCGAGCAAAGACATTTGGGGGGATGAGAAAGTGTGCAGGCGGATCTGTCAGGAGAAAGTCTGCGGTGACGTTTTGAGTTTTCCAGCATCAGAACACACACAGAAAAAAACATTATGTCTGAAACACCAAGTTTAGCTGTTGTGAATTTCATCTGAAAAGTTAATTATAAATAAAATATTCTATAACAAATGCAAACACATTACAAGCATTGATAAAGTTCCAGCTGCCAAAAGGTAAATTGGAAGATTTATGCTGACTATGTTGGAAAAGTTTTTATCAAACTGTATCGATTTATGTATTTCTTTCTTGTGAAGGAGCAGCAAAAGCTGAAAACATGTTTTCCTGCAAAAAACTATTTTCCCACATATTGGTTTCTTCTGTTTTAGTCAGACATTAATGTTTATGATCTTCAAACTAATTATAAGGGAAAGACAACCTGAGTACATACAAAATGTAATGTTCAAATAATGACTTAATTGAAGAGGAAAACCTTTGCAATAACAGGCAATTAGGTTTATTTTACATCAGTGAAGAGGAACTTTGGCCCAATCTTTGTAAAATTGTTTTAATTCAGCCACATTGTGTGGTTTTGAGTAAGAAGTCAGATTAAGGGACGTCATCTCAATCAGGTTTGAGTAGAAACTTTGACTACGCCGCTCCCAGATCTTCACTTATATGTTTGCAAAGGTCAGAAACTGATGGCTGGATATTCTCCTTCAGGATTTTCTGCAGGAGAGAGAAAGTTGTGGTTCCATCAATTACAGCAAGACAAGCAGGTATATCAGCCCCAGACCATCATACTGCCACCACCATGCTTTACTGACACTGTAATGATATTTTCCATAAATAATTTTCTGTTTTTCAATCATAAACATTGACTTTCACTGAGGCAAGTGAGCCCTGCAAAGGTTTATGCACAGCTAATTCACGATTTAATCACCTTTTTTAAGAGTCAGCTTAGTTTGGAGAGCTTTTTCCCTAAATAAATTAAATAATAATTTAGAAATTACATTTGGTATTTACTCATGTTTACTCAAAACCAGACAAAATCTGTTAGTTCACACTGTAGCTATGCTACCAAAGCAACAACAGAGAAATAAACAGAACATGAGCAATTAAAACTGTAATTAAGCAAAGGTAGTAAGAGGCTTTATATTGTCATAAAATGTGTCATAAATCTGGGTATTTTCTTCAAACAGGAGCACAGATAAGACCTCTGAATCCCAGCAATATCAACAATATCCTGTGAGAATTACTCTGTCATCAGAAGCGTCTGTTTTATTACCTCCTTATTTATGAACATCCCAGTCTGAGCAAACAGGCCGAGACAGACGGAGGGGAAACTACTGCATAAACTTTAAGGAAGTGCAGCTACGCCGACTGCTGAAGATCAAACATTTGTAAACAATAAAAAAAATAAGTTACTAATGCATTGTCCTAAAGACAGAATATTTGATTCCACCAAGATGTTTTATTTTCAGATTTGTGACAAACTCTTCTCGGCTGCCGGTGCGACTATCTGCGCTCTCCTTATGCCCTCGCTCTCTACTACCTTGTGATTTATTTGCCTCAGTTCCAATATTTGTCGGCAGTGTGTTTTCCTCCCCTTGTCTAAATGTCACCCCTTCTTCTAAGACAATATAGGGAGTGGGAGAGAAGGAGAACCAGGGGGCAGATGTGGGGAACACGGAGGAAGAGGAGGGGGAAACTCGTAAAATGAGCGACAAAGTTTGGGAAAATTAAACATTAGGTAAGGCACTTTCTCACATGCAAGCTTGTACTGTATGAAAATGCAAAATGCTGCGTTGTATTTTCTGATCAGAGGAGTTTGGAAGGAAACGGAATAAAAATCAGACAGTTCAGTTATAGTTAAGTGTTTCTGTGGATCAGATAAACATGCAAGGACGCTGAAAGAAACTCTGCATGCACAGAAATCCTCATGTAGTCATATTTTAGTGGGATGTCGTAGATCTGCCTTAGATTAGGCCCAGATTTCAGGGCTCCTGACATGCAAGTAGAGTATTTTACAGCTTTAATGTTCACGATGATCACGTTTTTCAAAAGTTTCCTCCTCCTCCTCCTGTCTGCATCATTCCACACCCTGGATCACGCCAGCCCTCCCTCTCCCACCCGTACTGTCTTCCTCCTTTAAAACCAATCACTCCCATCTGCTTTGCTCTCACACATCACTGCTGTCTCAACTCAGCATGCACACATTTGTTTTCATGGGACAACACAGACAAATCAATGAAAAATGACAGTTTTTGTTTAAAGTCCTCCTTTGAATGAAAAAAAACCCTGCAGTTATTCATCAAAACCTTGTGGATTAATTTTTTTCTCCTTATTTCAGGTGAATTTTTCTAACTTGAAATTTCAACTGGGACATGTGGACATATTTTGATTTTTCTAAAGATGAGTTTACAGTTTCTGGAACAACCCTGTAAGTATTTTTGTTTGCTGACTATAAACACACACACACACACACACATACAAAATGTGCAGAATTGGATTGCAAGGTCAGATTGAGATAATTTTCAAAACACAAAGTTAGTTTGAAAGCACAAATTTAGCTAATTTATTTTTATTTATAACCTTTTGACTAAAACTGGATTCATTTTCAGTCATAATTTATCAGTCTCTAATTTTAGTTTTAGTCTGGTTTGAGTTTACAAAGTCTGACAAGATTTTAGTTTTTGATTTAATTCTGGTCACACACTTATATTATGTTTTACTATTTCAAAGAAAGTCCCCATTGAAATAAAGTTTCCAGTGATTCAAATTTAATGTATTTGCATTTTATTTTTTTAACATTTTCACAGAAAATATTGGCCAGTTTTGTAATAATTCAAATGCTTCTGGATTTATCTTTAAACTATTTTTTTGCAAAAATAAAAAGTGATTCAGGTTTTCTATTTAGTTTTAATCCGGTGTTCCTCACAAATTCTTTTAAACAATAAAATAAACTGTTTGCAATCACAAACTTTCATCTTCAAAGCCTAACAACAAATGTTCACCTTGTTTTCTATAGATTGAAAAGTAATGAGATTCATCTTCAACAGATGTGAATTTATACAACTATTAGAAATAATCAGATATTCATTGCAGCTGAGGATTACCAAAATAAAAGCGTATGTGACTGGTGGATTTTTTATTTTCATCTGTTCCTCTCTTTACAAAATACAAGATTTTCATAATATTAAACATAATTTTTTTATTGTACATCTCTTTTTAGATATGTTCACTTAGCTACTGATTTGCCAATAGTTTTTCATAATTATTTTACACATTATTCTGATTTACACACTTCCTCCACATAATACAGTGGCTTCTATTTACCATTAAATGCAAAGCATTTTTGAGCTAACCTCTGAGCTAACCTACCACCAGATTTTCAATCCACTAGTGGAATCTATTTTTTAAAACACTTTTAAAACATTCAACCCTAACCCTAACCCTAACCCAACATTTTAAAAATTTCAAATGTTGTGAAACTGGTTTATATTCCTGCTGTTATGAATTAAAAAATATCAGAGGAAATTGTCTTATTAGACTTTAGGATCTTGTCCTGCACAGCTGTTTTTTTTTTGTTTTGTCTTTATTGTTTTTATATGCATATTAAGCTAAAATCTTATAGTAATGAGCTCCAGCATACAGTGTTTTACTTCAGGAACAGAAAAATTACATACAACAATAAATAAATACATAGACTAATCACAACATCCTGTAGTTTGATCACCTTTTTGATAGAAAAGACACAAATTTCTCTTATTTCTGAGCAGACATGCAGGGCTCGTCCCCTGACTCGGGATCAGAACCGTAAACCCTCACTGCCACACAGACAGGACAGAGCACTTCCACGGTGGAGCCGGACAGCCTTCTGTCCAACGACCCAGCCTGAAGCACGGAGACGGACAGACGGACAGACAGTCTGATGCCAACTGTCTCACCTGTCAATCTCTCGGCACCACTCCTCCTCCTGCTGCTGCTGCTGCTATGCACCACCCACACCACCATGGCAACCAACTGGCTGTAAGTGTAGCGTGAACTGGGAGGGACAGAAAGAAAGAAAGAGTTTGTTTGTCATGCTATAACTTTTAAAAGATGGTGACATGTCTCTAAATCTCTTTCAGGAGCTCCCCCGCTCTTTCTTTGTCTCTCTCAGTTGGTGACCTTTTCTCCTTTCTCTCTCTCTGCCGTCATCTCTGCCCACTCTGCCTCTCCTTTTTTTTTTGTAGTTTAACCCTCCTCCATCTTCCCTGTCTGCAACTCACACCTGTGGGGGGAATCACAGCCACATTCACCCCCGCCTTTGTGTTGCAGCTCCCTGGCGAGGCTGCCTCGCTCCAGAGCCGTGTCTGGTGCCGCTCCGTGTGCCCGGCTGAGGGGCCTGACCCCGGGGCAGGTGGGGGTGTGCAGGGCGAGAGGGGAGGTCATGGAGTCCGTACGCAAAGCAGCAGAAATGGTCATAGAAGAGGTATTACAGCAGAGATTAGAGGCATCAGGCGTCTCTTGTGAGAAATTCACTCTGTCGCTTTGTGTCAGTGTCAGCATCAGTTCAGGAATCGCCGCTGGAACTGCTCCACCACGCCACGTGGGATCAACGTGTTCGGAAGAGTCATGAATCAAGGTGCGTCCCTCGCTGAGATGACACGGAGGAGCAGGCGTTCACTGAGTTTTAAAGCATGCAATCCCCTGTTTCTTCTTCTTCTTCTTTTGTGCTGCTGTTGTGGTGCCAGGCACTCGTGAGGCAGCCTTTGTCCACGCTCTGTCCTCAGCGGCAGTGGCGGTGGCCGTGACCCGGGCCTGCACCCGTGGGGAGCTGGAGAGGTGTGGCTGCGACAGGAAGGTCAGAGGCGTCAGCCCTGAAGGTGAGATTGAGCTCTGTTGGAAAACATCTCCACTGTGAGTCACACGGAGCATCAAACGGCAGAGGAGCTGCTGGTTTGAGTTATTTAATTTTAACAGTTTGGTTCCTCGTCATCATCTACCGTCCATTCAGCAGAGTTGGGTAGTTACATTTACTTAAGTAACTTTTTTTAAGGTATTTTTGCCACGCTGTGCTTTTTACTTTTTTCTTTTTGAGTGATTTCATTATGAAGTATTGTTACACTTAAGTAATATTTAAAATAATAAGATAGCATAATTACACTTTATTACGGAAGAGGATTAAGGACACCGAAAAAAAATAAAAAATAATTCTGAGATTAAAGTCAAAATTCTGAGATTAAAGTCAGAAATCTCAGAAATTCTGACTTTAATCTCAGAATTCTGACTTTAATCTTTTAAAAAAAGAATTCTGACTACAAAGGTCGAATTCTGATTTTCTGATTTTAAAGTCATAAATCTGAGATTAAAGTCAGAATTCTTATTTTTTCTCGGCGGCCCTAATCCTCTTCCGTACTTTATTGATCACCTAAGGGGGACATTTTTGTTTGTTTCAGCATAGTATGCAACAAAAGTTCTAATTCAATATTTTACTCTTGTTTTATCAAGTAATAAGAACAACACCTCTATGTTGTTCAGCAGATTTGGGGATAAACTTTTTGTGCTGTTTTCTCAGAAATCCTACTTTCCAAGTACCAACATTAATATTTGCATATCTTACTCATTAATTTTTTTATTTTCATATGTTTGACATCACTGGAAAGCGTAGAATCCACATCTGTTATCTGTAAATACCTCAAAACGTCCCTGGAGAGACTTGTCCACGGTTTTGTCTTCCCACAGGCTTCCAGTGGTCAGGGTGCAGTGACAACCTGTCCTATGGCGTGGCGTTTTCTCAAACCTTTGTGGATGAACCTGAGCGGGCCAAGGGGCTGTCAGCGGGACGCCCACTCATGAACCTCCACAACAACGAGGCCGGTCGAAAGGTTTGCAGTGTTGAAGTCCGTTTTAACTCCCCATCTTGGTAGTTAATGGTCCACCAAGTAAGACTTTACATACTCTGATCCACAGGCCATCCTGCACAACATGCAGGTAGAGTGTAAATGTCACGGTGTCTCTGGCTCCTGTGAGCTAAAAACCTGCTGGAAAGTCATGCCCCCATTCAGACGTGTTGGAGTTGTCCTCAAGGAACGTTTTGATGGAGCCACAGAGGTATCAGAACATGATTTCTACCCGTGTTTTTGTAGCTCCATTCACAAGAAGCTTCTATTTCAGCATTGAGATTTTATTTAGTTTAAGTATTGACTAAATATTTGCTTGAGAAGCTGGGGGGAGAGTCTAAAAGGTAAAAAAAGGTGTGAGGTAAAAGGATCTTAGAGTGAAGAAATGTAGAACCTGTCCCACTGTTACTGTTCTTTTATTGTTAAAATCTGAGAACCGCCAGAAGCAGTTTTATATTTTAGTCATCCTGATGTCTAAGCTGAAAGGTGAATTCAACCAGTGATCTGTGCCACTGAACCGCCATCTTGGTAGGCAAGCACAACGCAAAGACAAACCGTGGCTTCTAGACCAAAGAAAGAAAACATATTGACACTTTTGACCAATGTCCAAAAGAGAGACACATAAAGTCGCTGCTGTTGGGATCGACCCACATGAGACACTTACAGCAGCCTGAAGTGACTCAATTCCGATTTTTTTTGCCGGAGCCATTCACACTGCCAGTAAATGGACCTGTATGTGTTTTGCAGTGTGAACGGGCAAACGACCTGAAAGTATCCCGCATGCGCAGTAGAGGGCGCCATAGCGTCAGTGTTCTCAGTGTTCTGCCAACTATAGACATAATATAAGAGTAGACCCTGCATTGGCTCCTCTGGCGCAGGAAATACGGCGGCCATCTTGGAGCGGTAGTCTCTCCTACTTTGCCAATCAAAACAACAGGGATATTGTTGTTCAGATCGATGGATTATTGATGTGAGGCTCCACAAACAACATGTCACAAGTAAGATGGACATATAAATAC